>OMNN01100767.1:0-34180 GCA_900302755.1 Chromis chromis
GTTCTTGTAGTTATGGTAGTAGTAGTTGTAGTAGTAGTTCTTGTAGTTATGGTAGTAGTAGTTGTTGTTGTTGTAGTAGTGGTAGTAGTAGTTGTTGTAGTAGTAGTTGTTGTAGTTATGGTAGTAGTAGTTGTTGTTGTTGTTGTAGTTGTAGTAGTAGTTGTTGTAGTAGTGGTAGTAGTAGTTGTTGTAGTTACGGTAGTAGTAGTAGTTGTTGTTGTTGTAGAAGTAGAAGTAAGAGTAGTAGTAGTAAGTAGTAAGTAGTAGTAGTAGTAGTAGTAGTAGTAGTAGTAGTAGCAGCAGCAGTAGTAGTAGTAGTTGTTGTAGAAGTAGAAGTAAGAGTAGTAGTAGTAGTAGTAGTAAGTAGTAGTAGTAATAGTAGAAGTAATAGTAGGCTAGTAGTAGTAGTTGTAGAAGTAGAAGTAAGAGTAGTAGTAGTAGTAGTAAGTAGTAAAGTAGTAGTAGTAGTAGTAGTAGAAGTAATAGTAGTAGTAGTAGCAGTAGTTGTAGTAGTAATAGTAATAGTAGTAGTAGTAGTAGTAGTAGTAATAGTAGTAGTAGTAAAAGTAATAGTAGTAGCAGTAGTAGTAATAGTAGTAGCAGTAGTAGTAATAGTAGTAGCAGTAGAGTAGTAGAAGTAGGTAGTAGCAGTAGTAGTAATAGTAGTAGTAGTAGTAGGAGTAGTAGCTAGTAGTAGCTAGTAGTAGTAGAAGTAGAAGTAGAAGTAGTAGTTGTAATAGTAGTAGTAGTAGTAGTAGAAGTAGAAGTAATAATAGTAGTAGTAGTAGAAGTAGAAGTAGTAGTAGTAGAAGTAGTAGTAGTTGTAATAGTAGTAGTAGTCGTAGTAGTAGTAGTAGTAGTAGTAGTAGCTAGTAGTAGTAGAAGTAGAAGTAGAAGTAGTAGTTGTAATAGTAGTAGTAGTAGTAGTAGAAGTAGAAGTAATAATAGTAGTAGTAGTAGAAGTAGAAGTAGTAGTAGTAGAAGTAGTAGTAGTTGTAATAGTAGTAGTAGTCGTAGTAGTAGAAGTAGAAGTAATAATAGTAGTAGTAGTAGTAGTAGCCTAGTAGAAGTAGAAGTAGTAGTAGAAGTAGTAGGCTAGTAGTTGTAATAGTAGTAGTAGTAGTAGAAGTAGAAGTAATAATAGTAGTAGCAGTAGTAGTATTGGTGCAGAGAAAACTAACTCCAACATCTCAGACATCCCTTTGAGAGTGTGCCTTTGCTTTAGTGCTATTCGTATTAGTATTATAGTATAGTGGAGTGTCTGTGGTAAGAAGCCTGTCCAGGCAGCAGATGGAGACAAACTCCAGTGAAGTGGAGCTGGTACCCTCGGGGTGCTGCCCCTGCTCCATCATCACAGTGGCTGAACAAGTGAAGAAATCATGAATCATCAGTGAGGGCCTTAAATCGAAGCTTAGATTGTTTATTTCAGACGATGTGATTGTTTGCCCCGTTGTTGGCAGCAGTTTATTAAAACCAGCTAGTACTCGGGCGAAGTATTTAAGTTGTTTGTTTTAACGTTACACGTTAGTGGGCTCATTTTCTTAGTGGTTTTTAACTCAGCTAGCTAAAGCTCAGTTTAAACTTGTGCACTTTTGTGAAAGATGGCTGACAACGGAGCACACCCGACCGAAGAGGACCCAGCTGCGGCTTTCCTGGCCCAACAGGAGAGCGAGATAGCGGGGATAGAGAACGACGGAGAGGGGTTCGGGGCGCTGGAAGGAGCCGGGGATCCGCAGCCGTCTCCGCCGCTGCAGCCGGCCAACTATGGCAAGTTTGTCACTGAGCTAATGTCGGCTAGCGAGCGAACGAGCTAACTGAAGCTAGCTAGTCTGTCTACCGGTACTTGCACCGGAGCGGTTGTATTTAGCAAACAAAGACACAAAGGCCATACGTTGAAAATAATATCACCTGCTGATACATTTGAGTTGTACATACAGTCATGTTATTTTGATAAAACTGCGTATTTACAACTAACAGGACGTTAGCCGTTTAGCTTAGCTAGCTGACGTTTGTTTGTACACCGACAATCTACGTTACGTTTGTATTAACAGCACATCCTCCTGGAGTTAGAGATATCTAATATAGTATCTTACTAACGATGTTTACAACACGACAAGTACATACAGTAGCATTGTGTGGTAGCAACTGTGCAAAATACTTTTCTGGAAAATCCTGTCCTGTTCACTAACAAAGCAGCTCAGACAACATCAGTGGCCAAACAGGTGCTTCTGCATTTCTCAGGTCTTTTCCTGGTCAAGTAGTAACAGAAAGCACACATATGGCGAGGAAGACGAACTGACAAGCTCCAAGAAGCCGATCTTAACATTAAACTTGTGTTTTGTCTTTGTTAATCATGATGCTAGACGGTTTCGAGGACGAGCCTGCCACAGTGAATGGAGATATGTTTCAGGTGAGTGTTTCCAGCCATCTCTTAACAGGTGTAAGGTTGCGTTTTATTCTAAACTCTATCCAGTACATTCTCTTAGTTTTGTGTGTGTTGATGGATTCCTTTATGTGATGTTATAAAAGTTATTGATCTACCATCTGGCCTGTATATTAATCAAACAGCTGTTTACAGTGGAGTAAATGTTTTATGTCCTCCATAAGGAGTCCAATGGGCCAACAGACAACTATGCAGCCATCGCCCAGGTGGATATTCAGAGGCAAGAGCCAGAAAGTTTACGCAAGTGGAGGGAGGAGCAGAAGACACGCCTTGAAGCATTAGGTGAGCAAACATGTTCCCATGAGGGGTATCAGTCATGATTTATAATGCTCTTCCTATGTAATTTCATCATTTACTTATGTATCTTTGTGTCACACGTCAAGCTAACCGTATGTCAATTCTGTCTCCCTCCTCGTTTTGGGACTTGTGATGTTATTTTCTGCTGTTGCGCCCTAACAAGACTCGGCATCCAAGGCGGCAGAGGCAGAGTGGAGAGAGAAAGCCAAGAAGGAGCTGGAGGATTGGCATGTACACCAGAATGAGCAGATGGAGAAGAACAAGGCCAACAACAGGTTAGGGTCTGACATTTCCCCGGCTAACATGCAGAGAAGTAACAGTTGGTGATGATGACAGTGTAATCGCTACACTAAACTCATTTCATTCAGCTTAACAACTCAAGCTGATGGATGTAATTGTTCTCAGCAGGAATTATTCAAAATGAAAACTCTATGAACATCATCATGTTGGTTAGATTTGCATATATTTTATAACTGAATGCTTAACACATGATGTATACAGTTGCAGGATTTGTGTCTAATTTACGGCACCGAGGTGATCAAATTAGTTTATTGCTTATGTCTGTCTTCTACCCTAAGATTGTTATTTAAGTCTGGTTGCTGTCTGTGTCGTACATCGTGCTTCCAAATATATTTCAGCCTTTCCTCTTCTTGACCAAGCTAACCAGTTCTTCTCTCACACTTTCCAACAGACTCTGTCCAAGTCTGGCACGGTATCACTCTGCATCTGTAGCTCGAGTTTTTTCTTTTTTTTTTAAGTGCTGAGAGACAATTCTCTGATGAGACAACAGGAAGCTAGCGAGCTTGAAGGAATGCAAACACCAGAAAGCAAATGTCACAGTTTCCATCCTTGCTACAGTCTAGCACCAAATAGCCTGCTCACCCAATCCAAGCTTATTTAATGGCAACCATGTATTATAGTCGTACAAAAACACTCTTTAGTCAGTGCTGGACCTTTTAAAATGTTTTATTTCTACCTCATTAGAGCTGTTTCTCAGTCGCTTTCCTAATCCTTTCATATTAGACCCTAACTTTTCTAAGCTTGTTGTTTGACACTGAAACTGTTCTTCTTTCTCCTTCTTTTTCCTGCTCTCTTGGCCTTGCCTGCGTACTAGGATTGCTGACAAGGCTTTCTACAAACAGCCCAACTCTGATGTTATAGGCTTTGTGTAGGTTTAGAATTCTTATGCTTTTTAATGTTGTATGGCCTGCCCCCTCCTGAATTGCCACTTTTTACCCGATGCATGCCCCAACACTAAAATGACTAGGCCTGATTTGGTTTTCCTTGCATTTTAGTTTGGCTGTTATATTGTTCTTCAATGTGGTTATAAATTATAGCAGACATGTCTCCAACAAAAACGTTAAGTATGAATGATAAGTATAAGGAAATGCATGAAGTTCTGTTGTATCTTGTGCCCTGGTGCCATTTGTGTGATTGAACTTTGTGGTCGAGCGCCATGTTTGGCTCAGAGTACTTTTGTGGAAGCGGTTCTGAAATTCCTCCACTACTGCAGCTCATTCATGTCTTTCTCTGCTCTCCCCTTCCCCACTTGTAGGGCATCCGAGGAGGCCTTCCTGGCGGAGAGCGACGGCGACAGTCCAGGGTCCGAGTGGGAGCGAGTAGCTCGTCTCTGCGACTTCAATCCAAAAACCAACAAGCAGGCGAAGGATGTTTCTCGAATGCGTTCAGTCCTCATCTCTCTCAAACAGACGCCTCTAGTTCGCTAGAGGACGTCTTAGGGGGAGAGTTTTGTTCAAGAAACATTGCCTTTTCACTTTTAATCTCACATTGCATCAGAAGAATTTGTATACCCTTTTTCCATAAAACTCCTGGTATGTTTATAACCTTTAAAAAAACTTCCTGCCTTTCTCGATGCCTATTATATTCAAGTAATATACTTAACCTGAGGCTCTTGTGAGACGATGGACTGCTCTGTTGTTACAACATCCTTTAGCTGGTCGGCTTTATCACTGCTACACTTAAGAAAATATTGTTACTGTAAGTTAAACATTTTCCTTTCCCCTTTAACTTATAATTTGTTCTTAGGTCAACTTTATTGCATGCCTGTGCCAATATTTTTGGATGCACAGTTTTTAGTTGTTTTATAAATTTGCATTTTGGTCAAACACTTACTAATTAAGCACTGCTGCGGTTTAGATTGTAACCACGTATGCCTCTCATCGATGTAGAAACATGAACACAAACACTTGGTTCACATTTGTTGTATTATATCCCTAATATTTAAGGTAGCTCGCATATTTTTCTCTTTCACATAAATAAGCTCGTGGCCTTTTTGATCTAGCTCTTACTCCAGTTTTGAGTATTTAGCCAGATGGATTTTCTCTTCAATTAGGCAAGATTTCAGAAAAAAAAAAAAAGAATAAAAATCACAACCAAAGACTTCTATCATCTAAATTTCACATGATTTACGGCTCGTTTCTCATTTTAACAATTGTTACACCGACACATTTTAGTTTTTTTTGTTTTTGTTTTAAAAACACAATATGTCAATTTCAACAGTGATGTCTGCACATTGTTTCACATGTTGCCTATTTGGACTCTATGAATACTGAAAAAGTGAATGTTAAAAGGGAACTGGAAAATAAAAACAGTGGAGTATGATCACCTCACTTAGTTTGTCCGTGAATATTTCGGTACTGAGACTGCTGCCATCCAACAGCCCTGGAGATAATCACTTGATTAAAAGTGTGTGTGTGGCCTCGAGCACCTCCGATACTGTCACACATTCATGAAGGCTGTCATAAACCACGATTTAAAGCAATGAAAAACAGACCATGTGAGACGTACAAGAGGCAAGAACGTATTGTGTTTGGTTCTTTATTATATTAAGTCACAATTTTACTTTCTTTTCACGATGCGTCTCATTTAACTGGATACTCAAGTTCTCTGCATATAGTTGAAGTGATATCACAAAGTGTTATTGCATTTCTGACATTTGAAGCCCTGAAGGGTTTTCAAGTGAAAGCCTGATGCGTGTTCAAGGTGAACCATGACCCTGAGCTGTGTCTACCATTGAGATATACTCACAAAAGCCGTTAATATAAAACTGTTCACAATGAATTTCCCCACTGACTAATTTATGTTCTCTAAATCCTGTTAAATAAAGGTTGTAGAAGGAGTAGATGGCACCTAAATGGAGCTGTGTGATGTTTGAAATACAAGAGACCAGGTTCAAATCAAAATTTATATCAGAAGACACAGTCAGGTGTGATACAATATAACGATGATGACAATACATGGGGAACTGTTATAGCACAGTTAAAGAAAAGTCCAGCTTGCTTACGAGGTCTGGCAAAGAGCTGATTCTGCTAACTTAAAGCAAAATATATAATCACTATGAGCAATTCACAGTTTTTATACAATAAATAATGTTGGCCTCAACATGTGTGTGAACAATGTTGGAAACATAATACATCATTCAGTTTATTCAAACAGTCCAATTCCAAGGTGGATCTGGTCTGACCCCAAGTTGAATGGACCATGGCAGAGGTGTGGGTCTGATCCGTCTTCACTGTTTGGGTTTCAGAGCCGTGGATAACACGCCAACAATAATGGCGACTACAGTGAAGCCTTGAGCAAAGATACGTCCCCTCATCAGCATCTGGGACTGTCTGGTTTTCCCTTGGTGGAAGGCTCGGAGACCATAAATCAGTGCTCCCGCTGTGCCCAAACAACCTGGGGAGGGGGGACAGTAAATCACAACTTAAGGATGATGCACAAGTACTGGACATGTTGACTGGAAGCTAAAAGAGGGGAGCAAATACTGTAAGTAATATATGCAAAACAGAAAGGGGTCAGCCCTATGTTCCCACATTTCTAAGACCCCATTTACACAAAGGGAAAATGCAGATATTTCCACACAGTTTGGCCTCTCATTTACACGAAAACCCTGTTTTTATCTTAAGAAAACGATTATTTCTCCCAAAAAAATCTTAGAAATGTGGGAACATAGGGCTGTGGGAACATAAGCACGCTCCCAACAGAAGTATAAACACAGCATGCAATGTTTTATTAAATTCTACTTATTCTTTTTACTGGGATTTTTACAACATGCAGCATCTGTAAACAGAATGGACACCATGAAACAACCAAAAACTATATTGGAAATGATAATCAGAAGACATGCCGGCATCCAACAAACCAACAACCTGTTCTCATCTTTCTTTTGTCACCTGTGCATTCGTGTCATTTGAATTAAGCTGCATTTTAAGCTGGTCTTTTATAGTCACTGTCAAAGGAGCGTCCGTGTGCTGGTCACGCAATCTGATCATTGTCCTTTAAAGCCACACCTGACGAGGGTGTGAATTAACTCAGTGGTTGAGAGTTTGTTACCAGCTGAACTGCTCAAAAAACCCTTTTGTGCACAATTGGCTAAATTTAATTCTATTCAAACCGGAAAAATAGAATTGAGATTTTTGTACTTTGTAAGTCAGAAAGGAAGACCATTTGCATTCTGCGTTAACATTTTTGTTCAGTGTAGAATGGGAAGATGGAGGCATAAAAGGATACTGCAGTGTGCTTTTGTACAACAACAACAAAAAGCCTATTCAGACATATGTTGGCTGTCAGGGTTGTGCTGATTGAAACAAAAGGACGCCACTAAGCAACAGTAAAGGGTGCGTTCACACAAATCAAGGGGCAAAAGGTTTTTTATTTTATTTGACCTTAGCAGTGTTTATCTAGCCACTACACTAGTTTTACTGATTTCTGATGAGATTTTTCTTTGATAATCCTTTTGACCAGCCACAATAAGATAAGCCTTTATGAATCCCACAGTGGGGAAATTTACAGCAGCAAAGATAGTGCAAACATTTAAGGAATGTAGTACAACAATAAAAAAGTAGTATTAGTTGTAGAAATAACAAGTCCTTAAAAAACTCTGTTCTGACACTATTTAGAAATACTACAACCACAAAATTGACATTATAACAGGTGAATTTTACCTCCCTTGTGTATGTAAAAGGCTGCAGTGCAGGTTTCGGGGATGGGATACAATCTATGTAGCTGTCACACTTAAATAACACTGCAATGCATTGTTATAATAGCTATGATTTGCTGCACTTACTGTTAATTTGACTTGCATTTTTCATCTTTTATTCTTCATTAATTTTTTTGTACTTGTGTTTAATTTTATGCACCAAAACCCAAAATCAAATATGTGAAAACCTAGTTGGTAATGAGTCTGATTGTGATCATAAACTTAATAACAGAGGATAATTTCACCTCTCTTCTATGTGAAAGGTTGCAGGAATGGATAACACCCTGTAACATGAAACCACATGTACAGTAGAACATACAGTACACTGCAGGTTTTTATAGGGTTCCCTGAAACATTTAAATAACATTTTACATCAGAGCAACACTGCACAAAAACTGATTTTGCACAGTTTAAACTAAAATACACGACTCAAATGAGGACAAAGTGCCAAAAATACAGTTTATATTAGCTACTCTGTTGTTAGCTGACACAGTTAGCATAGTTACTTTAGTATAGCAGAGCTTTAAATGCTGCTTTAATGTATTTATCATTGAATTGAGCTAACTGTCGTTTAAAGGACGCGCTGTGCTACTTGTGTAACTTCTCTCTGCCGTGTTGTGCCGCTTGTGTAACTCACCTATGGGGACGAAGGGGTTCTCCTTGGTTTTCCTCATAAATTTCTCTTTGAAAGTCTCATCCTTGATCTTCGGCAGCGGGTTGAAGCCTTCGATAATGGGGGGCTGAGAGAAGTCAAACGGCACAGGCCCCGAAGGCGCTGCTTTCGGTGTTTGCTCTGGGACTGCTGGTGTTGCTGCAGCCGCCATGTTTACAGTGGAGACCCGGCCGAGGAACCAGAGAAACTACACTTCCGGTCAACCTTTACCCCCACATTTCACAATAAAATACCACTTATTTTGAAAGCCCCATATGGTGAAAATCCATTTGTAAAATAAATTGTGCAAAATAAAAGCTGTTGAGTTATGAAGACGTTTACTTCTGCCAGTCCTCCACCACCCCTACAGCTAAGTAGCCGCCTAGCTTCAAAAGCCAGGAGGAATTCACTGAACTGCTACATACCAGTTAACAAACATAATCTACTGCCCTGTGCCTGTGATGTGTTACAGCTGCCTCACCAGGTTTATTTACTTTCTAGAGCTGCTTCTGCTTCTTTTGGCTGCAAGAGTGAACAGAGAGTCTTCATGCACCCCCAGCATCTGAGGAACTGAACACCCGGGGAATTACTTTATTGATGGCAATGTCATCACAACAACAAGAAAATCCTCAGCGTTAGCATGTTGTGGGGCTAATGTGGCTAATGTTTCCACTGTATCTCTGTGGAAACGCTGAGGGACATACAGAGACAGTGGAAACTTTAAATTTAAAACCCCTAAACAAGCACTGGGTAGTTTGCTGTTGGGCTTTTAAAATATGAAATAATGACTGAAATGCAGCCCATTAAAACTACCTGTTAACTGGCAGTCACTTCAGAGTCATTTCCAAGCTGCTTAACTACTGATTTCACAACTTCACTCATCAAACACATGAGTTAAAAACGACTGTTATATTTTCATGTAAAAGGATTGCCCAGAGAGAAAGTTAACAGTGACAGAAAGCTACAGAAGTTGAAACAGCCTGTTTAGAACAGGGCTAAAACCAGTGATTATGCAGTTGTAATAAGATGAAACATCTTTGCAGTATTATGAGCTGAAAAACTGAAAGACACATTCTGGGGATGCAAGACTAATTAACTTCCTGAAAAGGGGTACAACATGGGAATTTAAACTGTGCTGCTCTCTGAGTAAACGATGTAGCTCTGGAGTAATGAAAAAGCATGGGAATACACAGCTTCTTACAATTACATTTCTATAACCTTGCATAAAAGGTTAAATTTAGTGCAGTCCACATTTTATTTGATCATGAATTGTTTACTATAGCAAAATTACTGAGACTCACAAAAAACACTCTTACCATTATTGTATTAGGTTTCAACTCTCATTAAATTTCAAATTGAAAAGTGGCGATGTTGTATTTTAGGTAGGAAACATTTAGACTTCTTCATCCAGAGGCTTCCCCTCAAGCTTTTCAATTTGGTGTAAGAGAATCAAACACTGAATGTATCCTGCTAAAATATAATTGGTCAAGACGGTGAAGCTCTTCAAGCTATTCCACTTATCAGGTAAAATAACTGGAACATACACATTAAAAAAATCCGTATCTAATAAAAATCTGATTGTACTTTCAGTTAAATGTGAAACCATAAAGACAAGTCTGCATAAAGCCGCCAGCAGCAAGGAGGATGGTGCCCAAAAGGAGCCAATGATGACATAATTTCAGTAGATGAAACAAAACACCTTCTGTATGTTGATGGTTTAGCAGTTATATGTTAAATCAAAACACAAAAATAAGGAAAGAATGCTTCAGCACACATACTTTTCAATCTTTTTATTGAATATTAAGGTAAATATTTCACATTAATACAGGCTACATAAAGTAGAGCCACTATACGACATGAAATTTACTCTCATTTTAACCCTTTTTAGTATGTAAACAATTATACATGTATTTACCACTCTAAAAGGTTCTGATTTCTCTTTCTCTTTAGGTAATCATCATCTAGTTCTGGGCCAAGTTTAAATAGCTACTTCATGTTGAGCCCCCTGCAGCCCAAGAACGGTGTATGTGGGTTTAAGTCAAAATCGCTAAAACTACGCAGAGAATGGATCCTGTTGAACAGGTGATCGCGCATGTTTGTTTGCATCATTGGGACACTGATAACAGCTCTGGCCCAATTTCCTCTTTCCTTGTTTGAGATAGGCACATCAAAGAATGGCGTCAAGAGAACTTCCAATTCTTCAACCTCTGCTCTGCACTTTCAGATCTCTACTAAAGTTTACATGTTGTACGTTTTCTTTATTCTTTGTCTTAATCGGTCGTATTCGTCGGTTGGTATTACATGTTTGCACTGTGGATCATGCTGTGTGCGTTTGATTGCTGTGGACGCCGTCTAGTTGACGTGGTTCAGGTGCACATTGCCCACATGAGGAGCCCAGGTACCAGGCCACACCTTGCAGGAGAGAGGACAAAGGTGGGGTGTGTTAAAACAATTGTAGTCAAATATTACATCTTCGAAATGGTTGGAAGTCAATACAAGCCTAACGTGTTTGACTTCTCTAAAAGTTCACTGACCTGCTGTTGTGGGTCAGAGTTATCTGCGTTGTTTGGGACCACTTTGATGATGGGGCTCCATGAGGGGTCACCAGCGTGCAAACCATTGTACATCGGTCCCCCTGGGCCCTCGGCCATGGGAGGATGAGGGGGCAGCATGGTTCCTCCATACATTGACATAGGCATTCCCTACACAGACAGGAGCAGGTGAACTGGTAAAACATGTGTACTCAAGAGAAACTGGAGTTAAATGATGGATCCAACTATGGCTTTGTGTTACCTTTGGGAAGTCCATGTAACTGTTGGGCAAATGCTGCGGCTGGTGGTAGTTGTTAGCAGGGTTTGCGATGCCTGTGTCGTCCTGCTCCATAGGCTGGTGCTGAGAGAAGGCGGACTGCTCTGCCTGCAGCTGTGGGTGCATCATGTGGCTGCTCATCAGGGGCTGGGACCAACCTGACATGGCCTCTGTACCAAAATACACAATGAGGTTATGGCATCAATGGATATCTCTATTTCTGAGACTGAATACTGGATATGGTTGCTTGAGATAAACACTCCTACAATGTCCTCTTACCTGAAGCACTGCCAACCCCAAACGACCAAATCCCTCCCTGTCCAACAGATGCTGTGTAGCTGGTTGTAAGGAGAGGTGGGTTGACTGATCCCGTCTGCCTGATCCTGGCCAGCCGCTCCGTGCCGATGGGTGGGGGAACCTTCCGGTCCTGCTGCGAGGAGCTGCCTGGCTTAGGCTGAGGAGGAGGGGCTACAGCTGAGGTGGAAAGGGCAGAGGAGGACACCGTGGAGGGAGGTGGGACAGGAGATTCACCTGGTGGAAAAGAGACAGCACAGACAGAAAAAGTCAGGTACAGCTAAAAAGATGAATTTGCAAAGCGCATTTAACCCTTTGAACACCAAAATCACGTCACTTTTAGTTTTGCCTTGAAAAAGAACCAAATCTAAGCTGAAAAAAAAATCAAGATTTTATTCTATGATTCATTTAAAAAATTGTCTAAATTAAACTAAGTCTGTAACCAGACTTAGTGAAAAAATAAAAATTATGTGCTCCTCTGCGCAGCCAAGAGGCCATTATTGACTCAGCTAAAACCAACAGTCATGTGACAGAAATTCAGGGACTTTTCAGCTAAACTGGACTGAATTGCTGGCTGTTTACACAGAGCAGACAAGAAACAAGTAAAGAAACAAATTAAAAATGTAATTAGTAATATCTCGCTTATATAGAACCACCTTTTATTCCAGTTTGCTTCTTACTAAGATTTACATCATGTATGACTTTGTTATACTACTCAGAAACTATAAAGAGTTCTCTCTAATGCTAGCAATGGTTGTGCCATTTCTGTAGATTTTCAGGACTTTATATTGCAGTATAAATTACCCCATGGTGAGTAAAAATGTAACGGGAGCAAAAAAGACGCCCAGAAACTTCAGGGGGTTAAGATAGAAAACAGCTTTCCTAAAAACCTAGATACTTCAAGGCTGAAAACGTTAAATGACAAACAAAGTGTGTGAGCCTAGTACCTGATGTGGATGCACTCCATGGATGAGGGGAAAAGTGCTGTCTGCTGAACGAGGGCGTGCCGACTCCTGCGTGACCGTGCAGATACACAGGGCTGCCAGAGATACTGGTGGCATAGCTGGTCAACGCTGTGACAAAAGAGAGGAAAAGAGACAATTCAATATAGAGCAAAACTGTACCTCAGAACTTCACCTTACTGGAAAATACAAGACCTTGTGTTAAGATTCATGTTTCTACTACGCCACCTTTTCTCATGTGAATTTACATTTGTGACATTAGTTTGCAAATATACTGCCATTAGTTTGAAAACTGATTCTCAATCTCAAAGACGCTAACCAAGCTAAATAAGCGTAAACAAAATGTATGAAAAAGAATGAAAAGAATCATACCGATGGGGCTGTTGACCATCCTCTGGGAGGCAGAACGGTAGCCAGGGGCTTTGGAGCTATCTGGAGGAGGTGGAGGCATCATATTCTCCATCTGGCTCATGCTCATGTAGGCTGGTGGGGCTGAATATGACTGATCTGGGGGTGATCGAGCAGGCAAATGGCAACCCCACACCTGACTGTTTCCCACCTGAAGAAAACAAGCATAATCAATAAACAAAATGTAACTGAAGCCTGTGCTTGTTACCTGTTACAGGTAAACGTTTATATGTAATGTCAGGCTCATCTTGATATTGTGAAGGTCTCTGAAACTCACCTGGCTATTGTTATCAAAGATGCTGCTGAAATTGAAGAGACCTGCAGGACCAAAGTTGGGAGGTATCTGCTGAGGTTTGCCTGCACTGGCGACATGCTGCATCTGGGAACCGTTCATCATCCCTAGATTAGCAGAGACCTGAAGGGAGCCTTGAGCCTGGGCTTGGGTTTGGGTCTGAGCTTGTGGAGGCAAACTTGTTGGTTGGGAAGTCTGGTTTTGGGTTTGTTTCGGGGGTTCTTGCTGAGCGCTGAAGGGTACAAACACAGACTGCTGTTGCTGCTGCTGTTGCGTCTGCTGCTGCTGTTGCTGCTCAGGAAGGGAGTAGTAAGGCCCTGGTGGCTGCATACGATGGGAGACTCTGGGCGCAGGGGCTGAGAAGTGGGGAACAGTGTTGTTGGGGTGTGCAACATTGTGTGAGAGGACAGGAGGTGGTGCTGAGGGAAGGTGGGAGCTGGGTTGTGGGTTGAGGTGTGGTGGTGGAGCCTCTGTGGATGGTACAGAGGAGGGAGGAGGAGGTAACTGCTGTCTGGGCTCTGGCTTGGGAACTAAAGCCATGGCAGGGGCAGAGAAACCCACAGAGTTGATGCTCTCACTGACAGAAACAGGCTGGTTCTCAGGTAGAGAGGGCTTGTCCTTTCCAGGAGGGACCACGGCACTGGGCTCTGATTTAGTTGGCTGGATGGGGGGCTGTGAAATAGGTCCGACTGGCTGCTGAGGAGCATTAGACGTGGTTGTAGTGGAACTGTGATGTGCAGGAGAACCGGTGCCTCGTACTGTATTGCTGCTAGAAGCAGCAACAGATACAGGGGTGACACCAGCAGGCTTCGGGTCAGAGGTGAAGAGTTGTTTTCTGACAGAGGAAGGAGTGGGGATGCTCGGCTGGGGATTATATGGAGTAGGATTTGGGGCATGAGGCGAGGCTGCAGCTACAGACGTGTTAGGAGCACTGGTGGTGGTGGTGTTGGTGGTCGTGACTGAGGCTCCTGAGCTGGCTGTGTTGCTGTGCTCATTATGAGTCGAGTTGGGTCTGGCCTGGGCCCCAGTGCTGCTGGTTCCTCCATTGTGTTTGGGGGAGCTGTTAGCGCTGCCAGGACTCACAGGACGCACAGGGAAAGGTCCCCAGGTGCTGGCAGCAGGAGAGAACGTGCCGCCAAACTGTGCCATGGGTAGACGAGGGTGTCTGATCTGGTGCATGGTCTGAGCAGCCAGTAGCGCCAGCTGAGGGTGTGCGTACGCCAGGGGCAGTGACACTGGGAAAGGCTGCCTGACGTTTGAAGACAGCCCCTTCCCAATCTTTCCACCAGCCTGGGAGGAAGATGAAGACGAGGATGAGGAGGGTTGGAACGAGACGCCTGTGGAGGTGACCAATGAGCTCAGAGCCTTTGGCCCGGTGGTTGAACCACTGGTAGCCCCTGTGGTACTGGGGAAGGAAGCCGAGGTTGTTTTGGAGCCTGGGGCCCTAATGTGATTACGCGGAATCAGATCCTCAAGCTCTTTGGCTGGGTCTTGGATTAGCGCATTGATCAGCTGAACTGCATACCTCGTAGACTCCGTGCCACCTCTGAAACAAAACAGCACACTTTATTCAGAATATGTTCTTGTATGTAACAAATCAGAAGTAATGGCATGTTTAAATCTGCTACAGTTCTGCAACAACATAAACTGTCCCTCTACAGAGCCTCACAGTTGGTATTTAACAATGAATGTCAGTATTGATAAATGCAACTGGGTCAAGACTGTTTTCACAGAGCACAAGTGTGGTCCATTTTCTGCTCATTATTTTTAGTATGTTCCATTACACAGTTAAAAATCATAAAGTTTGTTTTTCTAGTGTTCTAAAGCACATGCAATTAAACCCACTGCTGCTGATTTAAACTCTCGGTCTGTTTCCTGCTGTTCCTTGCATCATAACTGTAGTGTCTTGGTGAACTGGAAATGTCGTGACCTACATACTAGCAATGGCAAATGTGCATGTTTGCTGTTTTCATTAGAACAATGGCCGAGATAGAGGCACGACATCCACCAAGGACTGCACATCACATTAAATATTTTCACTTAGCATCCTATTGTGTCCACCCCAAACAAAGAAAAAATAAAAAAATTTTGTGTAAATTTGTACTAGACCATACAGATCTAACAGTTTATGCAAGCAGTGCTAGTCATATTTGCTAGTTTACATGATGATCAGATGTAATGTCAAAGAATTATAAGTCTAAAGCACATCTCGTACTACAGCATCTTGACATCTACAAAGGACTGGCATGCTTTAGTCATCTAACCAACTGTTTTGTATTTCAGCTGCAATGGCACTTATAGTCCACCAGAGGGAATTGTTTTTACCTTATGGTGATCATTCTCTCTCCGTTCTTGTCCTTCTGTTTGTCCACGTCAATATGAGCTCCTGTCACGTCCTGGATGGCTGTGATGTTGCAGCCGCCTCTGCCCATAATCCGTGACACAACGGAGGCTGGCACAGACAGCTTCTTTGATCTTCAAAAGAAGCAGTAAAAGGTGTGGCTTTACATGTGTACTGTGGTGACTGTACTCTATTTTTATTGATAGATAATTCATAAAAAGACATGCAAATGTATTAGTTTTGTCTCTGAGTATTGCACATGCCTGCTTCGTGTGTATACAATGCACAGAACCAGTTCCATTTGCACACATTTCCAAAAGTGGAAATGTGTGCAAATGGAGTAAATTTGTAAACTGACCTTCTGACAACCTCTTTCCAACCTTCTTCTCTCTTCTGGCCTCTCTTTGGACTTGTGAGGCTGAGCTTACTGTTGGGTGAGGTGACGGGAAGAGCCATGGTCTTAAATGGGGAGGGCAAGGAGTTGGAGGTGGAGTCGCTTGCATCTGGAGCTCTGTGACAAAACAGACAGAGCTCAAATTTAACTGATGCACAGATATAATGTGACATATTGAAGATATGACCTATAGAATATCTAAAAAATATCATTTTTAGCTCAGCTTGTTGTCCACACACGCACAGTTCAATTCAGGTGATAAATGTGTTCTGCTTCATGAGGGACTCACTTTTGCGTCATTTTTGAGATGGAGACTGTGACCTTATTGTCCACTTTGCCGTCAGTCTGCGGCTGAGGACAGTGTCTCTTCTCTGGGCCGGGCAGGAGGGCCTGGGACTGAGCTGCTCCTGAGGAGGGGGCTGAGGATGAGGATGAGGATGAGGAAGAGGAGGAGGAGGAGGAGTTGGAGGAGGTGAGGTCAGGGAGGTAGTTGAGCTCCTGACTCTTGCCACCACTGCTGCTGCTCTCACTGGCACAGTCGGTGCTATCCAAGGGGTCAGAATCGCTGTTGCCACCTGCCACTCCCCCACCCCCACCCCGTGGCTCACCGTGGATCTTGTTCTTGTCAGCCTTGTGCTGCGCTAATGCAACCTAAAACAAAAGTGCACAATTATTCATTCATTAGGGTGTTTCTAGTCTGGATATTACAGTCTGGAAAAATAAATCTACAAAGGCATTATGATCAGCAAAGACAAACTCCACCGTACATAAAAGCAGCAGTGCTCACCTGCGGATCCTGTAATATGATGGGTTCGTTGTGCGCTGAATCCTTGGTCTTGTTCTTTTTGTTCTTACGATTGGTGCTTGGGGTAGTGGCCACACTCGCTCGCTTTTTACCAAAAGCTGTAGTGAAAGTGGTGGAGGTGGCAGATATACCAATGGTGGTGGTGGTGGTTGCACTTGGAGGTTCAATAGGAACCTCTGTTTCTGAGGGAGGGGGAATTCAGAGAGAAATGGTTATCAACCAAGTAATTCTAGTAGAATACATCCTAAAGTATTACAGGCTTATTTATTTGAGGCAAAAGTGATAAAGGGTAACCTTCAGCCGAATCCTCCTTCTGCTCCTGCATCTCAGAGGACTCCTCCTTGGTTTTCTGCCCCTCCTCTTCCTCCTGCTTCCTCTTCTGCTCTTCCTTCTTCTTTTTGCGCTTTTCCTTCCTCTTCTCACGCTTGGCAGCCAGGGCCTGTTTCTTGCTCTCCTCTCGGGACTATTAGACACAACAGAGTCATATGATAAGATATCCTCATCCACACATTGTATTCAGAATGCTTTTTCCTCCCAGAGCACGGCCATTTAATCTGACATTACCTTCTCCAAGTCTAACTCCTTGAGGAGAATGCTAGCGTTCTTGTTGGCTTCAGCTGCCTGCTGGTCTTTAGCTTTGACAATGGTCTCCATGCACTGGTGACACTTCTTCAACAGCTCCTGTAGGAAACATTTGAAGTTATAGCTCTGCCAATATGTCAACCACTTCTGTTATTGCAGTAGCCAACTCATGACTGAAAAGGAAATCGATACCTACCTTGTCAGCGATGGTGGCGATGTATCTCATGCACTCAATATCTGATGGGAATTGGTTGACCTCCTTCACAAGATATTGCACCACCTTCACATGACCCTAAAATGTGAAGTAAAATGGTTAGCAAAAACCGGCTTGCCAAAATGTAGCATGAAACACAAAACTATATCAGGTTTTGATAAACTGTGCACCTTGCGAAAAGCAGCCATGAGTGGGGTAATCTTGCGGTTGTCAGCTGCATCCACATCAGCACTGGCATGAACCAGGAGCTGGACCACGTCAAAATGACCACCGTTTGCTGCCAGCCAAAGGGGAGTGTTCCCTTTCTTATTTCGTACGTCAATATGAGCACCCCTGGAAAGAAAGAAATAAGTTTTGCCGTAAGGAATCAGAAAAGCAAATGAGCAAAGTCCAAATCAGTAATTTCAAAAATCCTGCCAACGCTAACATCTACTTCACTTAACAACACAACCGACAGAGGACAAGCTCATTACAAGAAACTAGAACGTCTTTCTATGCAGAAATGCTTAAGAGCAGTCACCTGTTGATAAGCAGCTCACAAAACTTGTAGTGGCCCTTGTCGGCAGCAATGGTGAGGGCAGTGTCTCGGGATGAAGGAACAGGGGGAGCATTGACATCGGCACCTTTGTCCAGCAGCACTCGGCCCACCTCTGCGTATCCTCCTGAGGCTGCCTCCATCAGGGGAGTAAGACCAGTCTGTATGAAGCAAGGAATCAGTTAGCAAGATGGCCGGTGGATATACCAAAAACAAAGGACCAGAATATTGATTGCATTTTTTCTGAGGCAGACAGTGCCTTATGTTTTCTCCTACATTAAACCTCTGAACCCCAGGCAGTTTGGCCATTTTATTTACGCCTGTCACATTTATACTCACTGTGGGCTCATTTTTCAAGTCCTGCACCTCTACTGAAACAGTACGGCCATGGCTAGAAGTAGAGAGAACTTAAAAAATGTCTTCTGTGCAGAATACAAAAGGTATAATGCAATAAATCATTAAAAAAATATGATTTTTTTTAACCTCCAGATGTTACTAATACTGGAAAAAATGGTAACTACACACTTTAGATGTTTACATTTACGTTTACATTTATCCTTTGTTTCCATACCTGTCTCCTATCTGCTCTGCAAAAATACAACCCCTGCAGTTCAGCTAAAAAGTTCCTACATTTTTGTTGTGACTGTTGGTCTCTCAGGGCTTCACAGTTGTGGCGAGAAGTGCAAAGTGTTTTAATTTTTAACAGAATCTGTTAAGATCAAACTGTGTAATCTTGACTATTATTTAAATGAGAGATGTAGAATAAAGTAATTTTGATAAAACAGGTTGGATTTGGTTGAGTTTTCAGACAAAACAGCACCTTACAAGGGAATATTTCAAGGAAAGTTTAAAATCCGACAATTCTTTGTGTGCTCACAGTTTCTGGTTATGATAAATGGTGTAACTTTGGTGATTTTTGAAAATACAACATGCCTTGTAAGTCCACTGATTGGTTCTGGGGTTCAGAGGGTTAATAAAAATACAAACAGTGATTTCACCTTAGCACGATGCTCTACGTTGGCCTTGCGATCTAGCAGCAGGCTGACAACCTCAGCCCGCCCCTGAAAGCAGGCGAGAGTCAGAGCTGTGTTTCTGTTGGTCTCAATCTGGGCGTTGATGTCCGAGCCCATATCTAACAACAGCTTCACTGCCGGCACATGACCATTCATTGCTGCCAGCATAAGAGGAGAGATTCCCAGCTTACTGCCAGTCCTGTTGAAAAAGTAAATAAATAAATTAGAGACCAAAACATCCAATCATTGAGTATTTGTCTTGGTTTTAGTAAATATTATCATTTATTTGCAATGTGGCACCTCAATATGTATTTTTACTTTCCCAGAGCAGCACTTATCCAAGTACCAGAAACTAAAAAGCTGCTGTTGTGAAGTTACTGCCTTATTGTTTCCTTAACATCAGATATATGTCAGTGGTAATCACTATGCTGATACGTCTGCAGTGTGATAAAACCCAAAGGCACCTTTTACAGAGATGCTGTATTACTTTTAGAAATACGTTTCAGCCTAAGAAGGTAAGAAGGTTTAACCTGGTATGGGAGGACACTTAGCCACAACCGAATACTGAGGTTCACTCACCTGGAGTTAATTTCAGCTCCAGCATTGAGGAGTATCTTGATGATGTTGACGTAACCCCCAGAAGCAGCCAGGCTAAGAGGCGTGTAGTCTGAAACATTGCGGTGTTCCTTATTGGCTCCCCGTAGCAGCAGCAACTCAACAACCTGTCCAACAAAAATGACAGTTAAATAACACAGTCTAAGCCAGCAATATATTGAACAGGTGTCAAAGACAATGTGCTCACCTCCTGACGTCCCCCAGAACAGGCCAGGGAGAGGGGTGTGTCTTTGGTTCTCTCTGATTGAGCCTCAATGTCACCCCCTTTGTCCAGGAGCACCTCAACCACACCTACATGGCCAGCAGTGGCAGCCAGGATCAGAGGAGTAAAACCTGTGGAGAACAATAAGGGTTAGGAGGGTTTTTGTTAAATGACACACCTACTGTGAATTAAAATCCATCTCATAACAGCGCATTGTTCAGTCTTTTCACATGACCATGTTATTATCATCATTCTCTACCTTTTTTGTCCCGGTGCTCAATGTTGGCTCCCCGTGCAATCAGGACAGACACAAGCTCTTCGTGTCCTCCTGCACACGCCAGGGTCAGCGCCGTGTCATGGTTGCTCTCCGTCTATTGGGGAAAACAACATCTCTTAAAACAATAAAAGACTTTGTGCCTAAATATATATATTCATTTGCATTTCAGTTAAAAGTTGTCAAACTGGCATTGTGTCTTACATGTGCATCTATGTCAACAGAGGGATAGAGGGGCAGAACTGAGGGGGGAGAGGCGATGTTTGCGGGCGTCTGTGTGGGCGGCTGGGACAAGGGTGTGGGTGAAGTTGTAGTGTTCAGCATGGGCACGCGGCTGCTCACAGCTGCAACAGAGAAATAAATGTATCCAAACATACAGGTTAGTTTTGTAGCAGAGTTTTACATGCGCTTAGTTATCAGTGAGCAAAAAAAAATCAAGTCTCCTGCCTCCAGATATGCACTTACCTGCCATGATGTCGTCCAGTGTGTCTGTGAGCGTCTGTGCAGGTGTAGCTACCATGAGCCCATCTGGAGCCTGCTGAGGTATCATTCCTGGGCCTAAACCAGCCAGCTGCTGACCCTGACCTTGCTGCTGCTGGCCCAACATTTGCTGCCCCACCAGTACCCTCTGCAGCTCTGGGCTGGTACTTCCCGGGTAGTCTGCAGGGTTGTAGTCTGGCAGCGGTTGGATAGGGACGAAGGCAGCCTGGAGAGGCGGAGGAGGAGGCTGGGGCTGAGTCTGCGGCGAAGGGGGCAGAGGAGGCTGCTGTGGCGGCTGTGGCCCATCCCTGTAGAGGATTGTGCCCACCTGAGGAAGCTTGGGGTAATCATCCTCTTCTCCGTCTGCTTCTTCCTCTGAACACTCCTCTTCATCGTCATCCTCCTCTTCCTAAAAACACACACAATGCACCTTAAGTCTCTGGGGTCTATAAACACACAGTTAGAGAACATCATAAAAACATAATTGCTGGGAATTTCACCTCTTCCCCTTCCTCTCCTGGCTGATCATCTTGCTCCCCATCTTTGTTAGCCTCTTCATCCGTGTCCGAGCCAGTGTGTAATTGGGCGCCCGGTGTGGTGGGAAGTGGCCCCAGAGCAGACGTCGTACTTCCAGGCCCCGGGCCCGGTCCCTGGCTCTGCCCAGCCTCCTGCTCTTCCTTTAAGCCCTTTGCCTCCATGTACTCTTTGGTGAACTGTTGCTGTGTTTTCAGCTGCAGCTGGCGCTCCACCTTCTGCAGCTCCTTCAAGATTTTCTTCTTCTTCTGCACCTAAGTAAACAATAGCCACATCCTTGTTAGATAAATTTCTGATACTGTGCATGCAAAATGGCATTTAGGTGTAAATTAGCTTGTAAGGCAATGTCCATCTTACTTAAGAAGATTTAAACTGAGTTCAGATCTTAGGTGGAAGATGAGTTATACCTGCTCCTCTCGGCTCTTCTTCAGCTCCTCAATCTTGTCTTTGGTGAGCGGCTCCCCCTGAATGAGCTCTAGCGACTGTAGCTGGGCCTTCTCAATAGCGCTAATTCTCTGGCCCAGCTCATTCAGCTTTCCCTCCGTTTCCTCCACAATGCACTCTAGAGGCTGGCACAAGTGGAAGGGTGGCAGAGGCTCTGCTTCAGGACCCCGGCCAACTGAGCTGGGGACACCAGGCTGAAGGGCTGCCTGTCTCTGTTTGGACGTGCCTAAATTTGAACAAAGACAAGAAGAAGTAGTTGTTGAGAATGGGTTAACAATATGACAACAGCTACATGGCTTAGTGAAGTCTGCAACTTCATTTCTCATGCACAGCTGTTGGCAGAGAGGGCTCATGGCATTGTTTACCTTTGCTGGAGACGGGTGGGGGCGTAGCGATGTTTGATGGGGCTCTGTCGGGCTCCTGAGGGGGCACTACCATGGCGAGAGCTTGGAATGGGACACGAGGAACCTGCCATGACAGAGGATATGTTAGGCTTCAGTGGATCAAAAACAACTACAACTTACAATAGACATCTATTTCCTGGAAGAACATTGGAAAAAAAAGTTGCATATTGCAATATGTACCTGAGAGGCGTCTTGCGATGGGGGTGTGAGCTGGGAAAGGTCGGGGGCAGGGACAGACAGGATGTTGTTGGGGTAGTCCAACAGGTAGGACACCACATTGGTGTGACCACCCTTAGCAGCTTCTATCAACATGGTTGAACCATCCTACAAAGAGAAAACATGACATGGTTTTTGTGTTATTGTTAAACATACAAATGAGCATATTTATTCTTATAAACTGGTGTTAATCAGTCAGGCAGTGTGCATTACTTTGAGTCTGTGTGTAGGATCTGCTCCATGTGCCAGCAGCAACTCCACCACAGCCAGATGCCCTCCGGCACAGGCCAGAGACACCACTGTGTGATCATTATTGGCAGTAGCTCTGTTCACATTAGCACCTAGACAAGAGAAATACATGGGTAAACACACTAACTCACAGCATATGAGTTCAATTAAGGATAAATTATATAGACAACCAAGTATTCATTCATTAGGATGTGTGATACAACAAAATTTAAAACATTTTGGTGACAAAATTTACTAATATAAGTAATATACTGCATAATGATTATAAATCAATCAAGTGTCTGGTCACTTACAAAGGCAAGTCTATCAGTGCAAAATACACTGCATGGAAATTTTCATTCTTAAATTCTTTTAGACCTTCTATATTGGTCAAACTGCAGGAATCAATACAATCCCATTTTATACACATTTTTAAGCTTCTGATCTTTTTGTGTAATGATATTATCATTACTTATTAAACCAAATTACCCTTTTTGCATGAATTGAAGAGCTGCTTCACATCTATTCCTCTCACAAGTTTAAACAAACAATAAAGTCAGGCTTTGATCATAAATGTAGCAGAAAGAAAATGGGAACTGCAGTGATCTATACCAGAGAAGATAAGAAATAGTTGGATTGAAAGTGAAAGACTAACTCTGTATAACTACACAAGGAATAACTCCATGTACAAGGTCACAAGGAGTTCAGGGTTTTACATATCAAGGTAACAAATGCAATGGAGTAAAAAGGATAAACAAGGAAACATGCCCTACATAGTTTAAGTAACTGAACTGAATTCACAAATGTATGTAAAATAGCCCATGTCCGCACGTATGAACAATCTACTTCTTGACAAATCAATAAAAATAAAAAAATACTACAGTAATCTTTTTAGTGGGATTAGGTTAAAACACATACTGATTTCTAGAAAAAGTTTATTTCATTTGGTTAACCTGATCAGCAAGTCAATAACCCACCTTTGCTGATAAGAAACTGCACTGTACAGAGATGTCCTGCCCTTGCTGCCTTCATCAAGGGCGTCCGCCCTCCTTCAGACTCATGTTCCTACAACACAAAGATTAAGATGCATTTGTTACATTCAGTACAGAAGTTGTATAAAAGGGTAATGGTTTGAATTGATCCAGAAAAAAAAGAAAACTGCTGGTTTAGTTTTACAAGCTACAAATCTTGCTTATCACAATAGACTATGTTAAGTTAAATCAATTGACATTTGCACACAAAGAACTCAGACTTCAATACGCATTTGTTCTGGGCCTGGTGTTATCTACACCTATGTAAATCATGAGTGACAAAGCGGATTAAAGAGTATAGCGTACCAAGTTGGCTCCAGCCTGCAGCAACACATCCGCCACATCAGTGTGTCCGTTCTCACACGCATACGTCAACGCTGTGTCACCCGTTGCTGTGGTGGCGTGAACGTTTGCTCCTGAAAGCAAAACCAAGAGATTAGGCGTGTAAGCACCCAGGTATGACTAACACATTTTTAATGCAGCTAAGCACGCCTCTTTGTTCTCCCAGATCTACAGCTTTTTGCCTTCATTCTTCTAGCTCACCTGCAGCCAGAAGGTATTTGACCAACTCCAGATGGCCTTCCTGTGCAGCTTCCATTAGAGGAGTGGAGCAGCCCAACTCAATGTCAGCCCCTGCCTTAATGAGGAAGTCAGCCACTTCCAAGAAACCTCCACAACATGCTAGAGTCAAAGCAGTTTCCTGGGTCTCCTCTGTCTGGGCATTGATGTTAGCACCTGGACAACAGAACAAAACAGTTACTGACTGGTGACGGTTTGGTTTCAAAAAGGGTAGAACATGCATATGTCACAAGACCACAATCGTATCAGGATCCCTTTACAGTCTTTGTTCTTCTAAGAAGCAAACAAACACAAAGAGATGACTGACCACAGCCAAAGCAATCCAAACAAGTCTGAACTATTCACTGGGATGGCATTTGACATTAAGTTTCCATTTTCCACATAAGAACAAAGCTCTCATACCTTGAGCCAGCAGCAGTGCTACCATCTCCTCATGGCCTTCTCTGGCTGCCTCCATCAGGGGTGTGTAGCCCTCATCATTTACCTTGACAAAAACAGAAGCATCAGATGAGAAATGAGAAAACTTCAAGGCGAGTATGACTCATAGCAAAAAACTTATTTCAGTTTATACCTCAAGACATAGTCTGACTCATTGGATGTAGACTGCAGGTATAAGCCTGCCATTGGCTTTTTCCTCTCCTTCCGCTATCTAGGTGTTACCATTTTCAAAATCCCCTATACTGTGGGAAACACCAACAATCTCCAGGAAGCAAGCTACACACTGAAGTTTACACAGGATCTGCAGTAAGGCAGCCCTGCTAGTTGTTTTCAATGAATTGGCCATTTAATCCAATCCGATTTTTAAGCCTATTCCCCCGACACTATTTTAAAGGGACACCATTACCGCATCCTTTCCCTAGCTCTGCCCAATGCGATTGTGATTGGTTTGAACAATACAAACAGGCAAGAGCATTGTTCCCCCTACAGCAGAATATTAAAGTGCAGCTATACAAGGCCACTCAAGAGACAATAAGGGCGATTTGATAACCAAGTGGTCAGGGCACATCCTGGTTTGATTCCTGGCCTGCCTGAACCTTTACTGCATGTCATTCGTCTGTACTTTTTCACTACATGTCCTTTCTTTTTTTACTGTGACTGTTTAAATCAAGTGAAATTGAGTGACTGCAGTGTCCAGTCTGCCCTTAGTCCAACAGAAGAAAAACCTTACCTAACCTTAGGGTTTTTCTCTAGTGTAATGCATCCTAAGTTGAACTCCTGCTGAGCCAAAGCATCAGGGAGACATTTTTGAAACTGCAGTTATAGTACAGTAGAGTGGCTCAGTTAGAAACAGATATATTGGCTGAAAAGCTCACAAGCAAAAAAAAAAAAAAGCCTAGCCTGGGGTTGAAGTGCAGCCAGCAAGCAACTCATACGATGGACAGCCGTGCATCCCGTCCTTGTTAAGTTACCACAGAAACTATAGAACCCTACCTTCTACCTTAATGCTGCCTGCCATCAGTCTGTTGCTAGCCTGTCTCGCCATGGCTTTTAGCTTGCTGGATGTCTTACACATTGCTCCACAAGTCAATTTTGTTGTTCGAGTTTAAAAACAAACATTTTAAAAATTAAATACTGTTTTTGTTTTGTTTGCTTGCTCTACCCTGGGTTTGCCATAAGCTTGTTTCATTAATGTGAATTCAATGTTAATAAACAATTAAAATTCCTAACTTGGACGCACTTATATTATGTTTATATATATTATATATATGTTTGGTAGTGTTCAGTGCACGGTATCTCAATAGTAGCAGGGCAGTATGAAGGCATTTCTCCAAAGAATAGAAATCCATCTACAGCTACATAATTCGTACTTATACAGTTTCAGAAAGAAAACTAAGAATTGCCCCCACGACTGTTTTTTATGTGTTTTTCCCCAAACCTGTGTTGGTGTTTAGGCGTTTTCCTCTTTACGTACCTCCTCCAAGTTGGCTCCTCTCTCGATGAGCAAGGCTGCCAGCTCCACATGTCCACCACAAGCTGCAAGGGTAAGGGGCGACTCAAAGGAATCGGCTGGCATGTTGACCTGCGCACCGCTGTCCAACAGCAGCCGCGCCACCTCCACATGGCCGTCCTGGGACAGCGAGACACACAGAGAATGTAGAGATAAGCACCTGAATAAATATGTGGTATCACTTTCCAGTGAAACTAAAAAAACAGTCCACAGAAGTCTGAGACCTCACAATTCACTTGGAAAATAGGTCACTATAATTCAGTAACAAAACCATTCTTGATCAAGATAAGGTTTTCCGTATATGACCATATTGTGCTGAGAGTTCTGTCAAAATGCTTGGACACTTGGGGCGCCCCGATAGCTTAACGGTTATGTTGCGTGACCCAAGTGCTAAGGCGTAGCGGCTGTCCCGGGTTCGATTCCGACCTCGGGTGTTTACCGCATGTCCTTCCCCACTCTCTCCCGTTTCCGACTCTATCCACTGTCCTATCTAATAAAGGCATAAAAGGCCAAAAAATAAATCTTTAAAAAAATGCTTGGACACTGAATGAGGGCTATTGTTGCACTTCTGATCTAATGTTTTGTTGGCTTACAAAAGGCTTAATTATTTTAATGTTTGATCTGTACTGTGACACAAAAGGTAGTTTCAAATATAGAACGTGAGTAAATATTCATGATGCTGATGACTAAATTGGAAAGGAAGTAACTCAGAATTGACTAATACTAATGCAATTTTAGTTGGAAAGTAAAATTACAGAACATCTGGTGTCAAAATGTTAAGTGTGAAATGAGAAATTAGGTTTGGGTCAGATGCTCACCATGCAAGCCTCCATCAGTGCTGTGTGCATTTCATCTGTTTTGTGTTCCTGGTCTGCTCCAGCCTCCAACAAAAAGCGCACCATATCCAAGTGACCTGCAGAGGACAAACACACAAAATCCATTTTCTACACCTTTTACCACTGTTCAAGTATTAGTCAGGGGGTGTTAAATGACATAGCATACAGAGAAGCTAACTAAAAGGACACATAAACACCACATTTGAGGTTCTGACCTTTATAGCAGGCAAGTGTGAGAGCACTCTCCTTGAACTCATTGGAGTGTGTATTGATGCCGGCGCCATACTCCAAGAGTACCCTGGCCACTTCTACATGACCAGCACTGGCCGCCTCCATGAGAGGTGTGTGTCCGTTCTCGTTGTGGTCCTCAATGTTTGCACCCTCTTTCAGCAGCACTTTCACCACATCCACGAAGCCACCAGCACATGCATACGTCAAAGCTGTGTTGCCTGGAAAACAGAGGAGACATTCATCTGACTGCAAAACACACAGAGTAAGGGGAAAATTCATAATTAGAGAAATTTGGTTGTTTTACCTGTAGAGGATTGCGCATTAACATCTGCCCCATGGACCAGAAGCAGTTTGACAATGTCCACATAACCTCCGCTGGCAGCAGCCATAAGTGGCGTTATGTCCCCCTTGATGCCCCTGTCCTCTACATTGGCATGCATGGCCAACAAAACCTAAGGATGAAACATAATATTATAAAGTCTCGAAACACATAAAGGCTTCTCACCAGTGCCAAATCTTTCTTCAGGGATTCTATTATGTTTGTTTTGCACAGAGGTTACGTCATTGTGGAGACACTACACACTCCAAACATGGTAATATTAATTATGTTAAATCCCACTCCAACCATTCCATACCTGTGCAAGTTCGTAGTAGCCAGCCGAGCAGGCGAGGCACAGCAGGCTCTCCCCTTCCTCTGTGTGTTCGTTGACGCTCCGTCCCTCATCCAGCAATTTGCGCACAGCGTTGACATCCCCATCGGAACACGCCTCTGCTAAACTACGGCTGAAAATAACCAGACTGCTACAATTACTGCCACTGTGACAGGTGAACACACATACGCCTCACAAAAACACAATCACTTCTGCTGAATCTCCAAATGTACATACACGCGTGCAAATATACTGTAAATGCAGCTGAGATTTGATGTAAATTTAATTATGTACAGTATGGGCGAGATACATACTTGTCGGCTTGGCCGGCGTTGAGTGTGTTTTCAGCTCTCATTCGTGTCAGGGCGGCTGCAGCCTCGTCCAGGGCACAACTCACAGATGACGTCAGTCGGCGTAGCACCTCGGGGTCTGCAAAAGCTTTACCATCGGCAGTGGACAGTTTACCGATGCCTGCCGAACACCAAAAGGGCAGAGGTGCATAGGGCAATGCAAACCACAGGGGAGCACAACCACACCAGACCAGATGAAGAAGCAAGTCCAGTCCAGCCAATCCAATCCAGGGTTAGTAGCAGCATACACAAAGAGGGGGGAAAAAAATCACACAGAAAACACACACAAGCATTTGTTAATATGGCTTAATATATCGTTTAACTACTTTGAACGCAACACCTGTCATTCTTAATTCCCTGATCCCTGTGAAACAGTAAAGGACAAAAGAATATCCACTGGGCAACAAAAGTAATGTATATGTAGCTCAGATCTGTGTCCAGAACTCAAAGAAATGCAGTGACAGAGGTGAAGTTAGTTGTTTATACTAGTCAACATAGGTTCAGGCTGTTAATGGTTGAAGAAAAATGTCTCATCCTGCGTGAATTATAGATGGGTAAGAGGCAGTGAATGTGGGAGAGACAGAAACTGGAGACAGTGGTCAGCGAGAAAGAAGAACGATGAGTGAAGAATGTGTTTGTATATTTGTCATGAAAGAGAACAGAAAGCCAGAAAGGGAATGAGAGGCAAGAGCAAGCAATATGACAAAAACATCTTTTGCCAGTGGCCTACATTGAAAGATCTCTTTCAGAAGACGGAGCGAGGAACATTTTCCAACCAACAATCCATTCAAGTGTTTGTGTCTGAGTGTGGGTGCGTACGTTTTCCGGGTATGTGTAAATATAAAGCAAGAACAGTGAAGAGAGGAGAAAAAAAAAGTGTTGGCTTTGAACTTTTCAGCCTCAGCTTGACCCCATCCATTAGCCAGGCAGAAGTGAGCTCTAGTCCTTGAAGTCCTCTGTTGTCACCACTAGGCCTGTGACTCGAGCTAAACTTAGTACAGCTCTCAGACAAGGATTTCACAACGGTCTCCAAGGCACAGGGGAAGAGGTCGAGGAAGTTTATCATTAATGATTTACTGCATCATGTTTATGTCAAAGAATGCAAGTTGACTGAACCAAACAGACAGAGGACAGATTGGGGTTTGATTTACCTTAAAAACTTGAAGGAAAACAAAGAACTACCTTTTTTTTTACCTTCTCTTACAGCTGTAAGTCACACTTTAAATAATAACCGACCTTCACCTATTTAGGTCCAACTCTTTCTTAGACATTGAGCTCTCATTGAGGTCATGACTGTATGTAGCTTTGTTTTTCTTTAACTGAAATTGGTTACTGGCTTGCCACTGAGTTGCTCAGATCCACTGTATGACCAACGCACTATGCAATCAGAATACACATTTTCATGCAAGTTGTAAATTAAAATTTTTGCCAGTATTTGAGATAAGCCAACGTATGTCAACATTAAAGCTCACTGACTTCCTGAACAAAGGCAGCTGACATCTGTTGCTTTAACATCAGCGAATCAACTTTTCAATCTATGACAAAAGTTTCATGTAGCGAACTGCTCAGTGAGCAGGCATGAACGTGTTGCATCTTTTTCCTCAAATTCTCAACAACATACTATAATAATAATAACTTAACCTTTATTAATCCCCTTGAGGAAAGTCATTTTCTGCATTTTACCTATCCTATTATACATACTAGGAGCAGTGGGGAGCAGTCAGGGGTTAATGGCCTTGCTCAGGGGCCCAACAGTGGCCGCAGTGGGGTTCGATCCTCTGACCTTATGATCAGTAGTCAGGGGCTTAACCTGTTGCCACCACTGCCCCAAGGTTTTAAGGTTAGCACAAGGTTTTAATGCTAGCTATATCTTGCATTTTAAAATGGCTATAAGGAATCATTAGGTCATATGTGACTGCAGCACAATGTTTGAATCCACAGAAAATTTTTTAATCCAGGATCCAAAAAATAGGCATTCGCACTCTAAAAGATGCCTCCGAATTATTTTAAAGATTTACTTCTGGCCTTTTCTGCTTTTATTGGATAGGACAGTGGATAGAGTCGGACACGGGAGAGAGTGGGGAAGGACATGCGGTAAAAGCTCGAGGTCGGAATCAAACCCGGGACAGCCGCTACACCTCTGCACTTGGGTCACGCCATAACCATTAGGCTATCGGGACGCCCCCTCCTCTCTTATTTTTACATTATTAACTTACATGGCGAAACTCAGACGTTTGAGCGTAAACGCTGTGTGTTTACCCGTAAGCACCTGCTCCTGTCCAGCTCCACCCACAAAACCCTGGAATGTTTACACAAACAACATGGTCTTCTATCCAGCTGTACTAAAATAAAATGTGTCAGGACAGGTGTGTAACCCAAATGCTAACTCAGAACATACAACTGGCAGTCACAGTAGTCTGGCAGCATTAATTCTAAGTCATGCAGCCAAATGAGCAACTACATCAAAGGGTCACACGTGACATTTAATCAACTTAATACTGAAGTTTAATATCCTCAAAAACTATACTATTCTCTATTATTAAAGGACAGATTTATTGCTTTTTGGGTCAAATCTAGCGAGAACATTGCTGGTGAGCCTTGGCTAATGAGTTATTGTAATTTCTCGTGTTAAATATAATCAGTTATATTACAAGTTAAACGCTGAGGTATAAGGTGTGTAATGAAATTAGTCAGAAAGCCCTGTTAATGTTGTACGTTGTTGCCACTTGTTTGAGATGATAAATGCTTCTCAACTACTTTACTGCAGAAACAAATTGTTCAGCAAGAGCCACAGATCTTAAGAATACCACAGTGTCGTATGAGATTTGTGTTTATCTGCCAAAGAACTGTCATTTTTCTTAGACTTACTGTGTTTTTCCTTTGATCGTTTATTGTAGTAATTACTTTTAGAACATTTACGTAAAAACTAAACTGGCATTTTAATTCCATTATCTGTTATTTTTGGTTCCTTTTATTAGATTTGATATGTTATGCTATCAATTAACTTTTTATATCAGCCTATATCAATAAAGTTAAATGTCTGTGCTTCATGTTTTCTGTCAATGTGACGTGAGGGTGGCCCCAGAAAAGTTAAGGAAATTGGAGTTTGACAGTGTTAGATTAGTGTGCAAATTCATGGTTTGACAGAGCTCCTGTAAAAGGCAGACACAGTGACTGCCAACACATGACAAAAGGTAGGAATTAAATCTGAGGCTGACAATATAATAGACTGACCTTTCTATTAGAGGCAGCATCATGACAGCATGCCCACATGATCTGAATTTCCAACACAGAGCAACAAAGGAACCCCAAACAGAAAAGGGGTTGAGCTCTAAAAGTACACTGTGGAATAAATGCTGTAAACAACTTTGTTTAGATTCACTTATGCTTCCCAAAATGCTTTGGTTGTACCCCTGAGACCTTACAACAGGGTTCATTCACATTTTGTCCAACAGATTTACAGGACTTCTCCCTGATCATTCTGTTGTCTCCATGTATATCTAAAACACATGCATATCAAATTGACTACAAGAATTCCCATCTACATATATATGGAGGCAGAATGGGAAATAATTCAATATACTGAAGATCATCCACAGTGTGTTGTAATAATCATATGATGTGATCATTAGATTGTATGCTGTCATTCTAAAATTTCTGCTGCCCAAATCAATGCTACAAATAACATAAAACTAAACTATAGATCATAAAGTCTTTGTTAGACACATTTAAAGAGTTTGGTCTGCTGGCAAGCATAACAGTGGAACAAGGTTCTCTGAAAATCTATTTGAATATTTTACATTAATTTGCATACATCTGGAGCATTGTGATAGAATTATTAATGTCTTTGCTATTGTTCTCAACCATATTGCCCAATCCATACAATATAACTTGTGTACTAAAGACAAAAATGACAAGAACCAGAGCTTTCCTGCATTATAAGCGGTCTCCTGGCTTCGGTGAATGAAGGATGGAAGATGTTTTGTTCATCGCAGCAGCCTGATCTTTGAACAAGTGAGAATCACCTTGCAGCAATGCTATGATGGTTACCAGAACCCACTGCTGCCAGTCAATGTAATGCGTCTATGTCTTCTGGACTCTTATCAGGGTGGCTCACTCAAGACTCGTGTGCTTCTGCTGTTTTGCTGACTTGATCGAGCTCATATTGTATGGAATTGACATGAAAGTCACTACACATATATGTTTGTCATATGTAATACTTGACTACCTGCAGTCTACTACAGTTGTGCTTCATTTGACATTATTTTACAGTGATCTTATTAAAGGAAGTTCATTACACTGTACAGACAGAGACCATAGCTTGACATATATAGAATATATTCTTTGTTCGACCAACAACTTTTTCACTTCAGTGATTAAAAGCTACTTCATGTGGTGGAGACCTTTTTCTTGATGTAAAGTTTGCAGGTTATGGTTGGAAAAGAGAGAAAAAGAGATGTGTTTCTTAACACATTACTAAAGTCCAAGAGCAAAATAATAAATAAAACAGTTGATTATCTGTCTGCTGAAGCACAAGTCACTTGCTACTTCCAGTGTACCTCAGACCTGCAGTGTAAACATGATAAATCCACGCGAATTCTTACATAACACTGCCTCTCCTATATTCCAAAAGCCAAACTTATTTTTACATAATCCACATTTTGTGTGGTCTTTTTAAAGTGCTGGCATGCAGTATATTTGTCCATAAGCAGCCTGTGATGTAGAGTAAACGTCACTCCAGACATGGCAACGTAGCTTGTTTACTGGGACCGACAACACCTGTGATCATAATACCTGAGCAATTGTTGCTGCAACAGCAAGTTGATTTTCATTCTATTGCTTTGAAGCATTTATGACTATATTTTCCATGACTTTTCCTAAACCTGTCAGGATTTGATGCTTTTACAAATTTTTCATAACTATATGAACCCCATTATAAACATGTCTGATTAATTTGTAATTTGTGTCTGACAGTGTTTAAGTCCAGGCTGAAAACGGTTTGGTTTAGCTGAGCATATAACAACTGAAAGTGTCCTATCTGCACTCTTCTTTTTTACTTTATTCTAATTGATTATTATTCATGTTTTATTGATTATGTTTTAATTGTAATTGTGTGTTTTTAACTTTTCTTTTTTCCATTTTTTGTGAAGCACTGTGAATTTCTCTGTATATGAACTGTGCTATACAAATAAATCTGCCTTGCCTCATTTCTTCATCATTTTTACCCTGATGAATGTTGTTTCGTGTTTTTTACACTTGTATTGTTTATGATGGCTAAGAGTCTTCCTCTTCTCTCTAACAGACGTACAGCTACATTTTACACAACACCCAACAACTGTTGATATGCTCTACCACTTTCAACAGTCAGGAGAAGTGTCTTATGTCACCCTCATGCTTGTGGTGTCTATGTGCCCTCATGAGCAAGCACTAGTAGAGCACTATATATACTAACAATTTACGGACATGTGCATTACACCATTGCTCTATAGCACCATTTCCATGAGGTACATGGAAATATACATTTATGACACTTCTTCTAATCTTTAGAGGAGGGGCGAGAAGTTGGTCATTGGCATAATGGTGTGCTGACTGTTGAAAACTGGTCTGAAACTGATGCCAATCTAAGACATTCACACACGAAGTATAAAGATTCCCTCACTTTTTGGACACTTTGTTGTGTTGCAGATGGAATTTTAAATGGATCTTGACTCAACTAACCTTCTGAAAGAATCTTGTCATTGCTTTCAGACGGTATGAAAAATAATTCTAAAGCGACATGAGGGCTCTTAGCCAAAAAGCGCACAACTAAGGACAAAACAGACGTCCTTCAGCTAAACCTTGCAAAGCATTAACATTAAAGTAAAAATTCTATGTTTTGGCTTGTTACTGTCTAAAATTTAAAAAAATTTAAAAAATCAGAGAGGCGTTAACTACTGCTAAAACACTAATGTACTATTGTATAAACTCAGTGGCTACTCTATTTGGCAGCCCTTCACAATTTAAAACAGTCAAAATGGCCACTAAGTGAACAGAACAGCCTCCGAGGAAGACTTTTGTTCTTGTTAGTGACCCTATTCGCTTTCTTTTTTTACAGTTCGTGTTAGTTTCACATATATTGC
>OMNN01100767.1:34200-52083 GCA_900302755.1 Chromis chromis
GTTTCACATATATTGCCACCGTTTTTGACAGGTCAAAGATATGTTACCCAGTAAAGAGAATAGAAAATATTAGCCAGGGTCACCAAAGTATGGGCAGTGATAACAGTAGCCATTATTAATAATTCATGTGTGACTTGTCTTGCATCTGTTATAATTAAGTCTGCTGTGCTTTTACAGCCTATTTACAACACAAAATGTTTATTAAATCAAACCAGGAACCTTAACCAAACACAAAGCTACTTTCTTTAATGCATTGCTATTTAAAGTCAATATTTATAACCTGATCACAAATAATAATCTAATATTTACAGATATTTTTCTCCCCACTGCACTGTGCATCCTTAGGCTAAATTAGTCCTACACCACAACTAGTAAAGTCAGTTCAGGTTAGATGAAATATGTTTGACAGGTGATAAACTTAAAATCTAATGCTATCTTTAGCTTTTCTGTGAAGGTCGTCTGTAAACTTTTATGCCAGCAGGTTTGGACAGCCTCTCTTCATCCTCGACATGAAGACGATGCTTAAGTTTGACAACCATATTTAAGTCGCAGGACAGTGTGACATTTCAATTTTTTCTCTGTACCACCTCTGTACCCCCGAAGAATGAATTGGAAATGTAACAATAACACAGTAACTAGAAAGGTTGAAATGCCATAATTCAGCTTTAACCTGAAGGTGTTTACATTTACATCAAATTAACAGAGTAGGAACTCTTCATTTAATGTGGTTAAAAACACATTTTCACCCACAATTTTAGGCAACTAAAAGGTATTCAAAAAAATAAATAACCTCATACAAAATCAATATACTAAAATATTTAGTTAGATGTTTTACAATAAAAAACTGCCTAAAGTCTACGGCCCACAGACATCCCAAGATGCTTGAGTGATGGTCTTGACAGGCCTAGTATTGAGCTACTTTGTTCATGCAGTGCGTGAGGAGAGGCTGACCAAATTGTATTGCTACAATCACTGCACACAAGCACTCCTCTCTCTGCTGATATTATATAATAAGACAACATAGGAAACCTAGCAAATAAATATAAGAAAAGTTTGTTGTTATTACTAGTATTATTGTAACAGTGTAACAGATCTTAAGCAAACAGTTCATGTAAGTTAGCGCCCCTTCTGTTCAGACTAGCCAGAGAGAAAGGGGAATAGAATGAGATTAGCCATTAGCTGTTCAACACAAGCTCTGTGCATGCTGTGGAGGCTCAAGCATGTTCCAGCGTTAATCTGCATGGCAGTGTTCACAGACCCAAACGAGGCCAGGACACCCAGCCTTAATGGATTAATCTACACAGACCTTCTTACACCGAGATTACAAGTTCTAATCAAACTAATTTATCCAAATCACTTTCAAACTATCTGCTCATATGATACTTACAGAACTGTCAGGTTCTCTTTATTCTAATTTCAGCCTTAGGCCTTCAACAATGTAAGGCCGCCACTTTTGTAGGGATTGGAAACGGGATTGGGGGAAAAAAACTGAGGCAGAAAGGTGTGGTTGTTTGAAGTTACTGTATGGTAAAGCACAAAATGAGACTGCTTGCATAAAGATGGGTGTGGCCAATAAAGGACTGAAAACCTTCACATTAGCATAGGTCAAGTCTTAAGCTGAATTAAGTTCAGACAAAGCAGTCATACCTGCAGCTTCCAGTAGAGCTTCAAGTCGAGCCTGTGTCTCTGGATCAACGGTCCTCAAATCTACTCCATCTGTGGCGCTGGACAAAAGCAACTCTGACGCTGTCTTCATAATGGGGTTATCCAGGTCCTCCTGGTCCAAAATGAATGACTCCACCTGAGACAGAGAAGGGCCAAAGACAAATGTTTATTCCTTTGAATGCTATTTTCAAGCTAGTTTGTGATACAGCTTAGTATTTGATATGCAAGCTATCTTTAAAAAAAATAAACCTGGGTCACAATAAATGGCACTCATTGTCTTGTTCAGTATTTGTGAAAGACAACTTTATCTTTATCTTTATTACGGATTTGTGAAAGACAACTGAACTGCAAGTGTGAAATATGTTGTTACTTAAAATATCAGTTATTATTTACATTACAGTGTATAGAAGTGGCCCTACACACAAACGCAAATACACCATCTATAAAAAGACTATCCGTGTGTCTCTTGTTTATTTTCCCTTTTTTTTAATAGAGGGAAAGCAAAGAGTAGCAAAGGGATAAGAGTCATAACTCAGGAAGTGCTATGGCAAGGAATTAAAACTCCTGCACACAGACAAATTCAGCTGAGAGTCAGCTGCCCAAGTACAGCACCACAGTTTCATACCTGAGCTTTGGCCCTCTTGGCTATCATGTATCATAATCTGTAGTACAGATAGTTTATTCTTCAAAAAAAACAAGTGAGCCCACGTATTCAATATGACCTTTACAAAAACAACAAGTGACATTTTATTTTCTACTAGCCTTAGCTGTAGCATTCATTTACGTGTTTTTAAATCTGACTAAAGCCTCAATCAATATCCCTCACCATGTAAATTGCAGCTATGCTCACATGTCATAGCAAAGTAGCACGAAAAGATAAAAATTATGAATTGTATGTTTATGTCTGCTCACAAAACATCCTGTTTTGGTCCCCTATCCATAAATATTATGATTTATAAACAATATAGACACATCAGGAAACACATTATGAATTTGAACAAACATGCTTCCTGGGAAAAATGTTAAGATACATGTTACTTTTCAGTCAGTTTCAGAGTAAGTTTGATATTTGAATTGACACGTATTTTCAAACTAACTTCCTAACTGCATCACAAATAGTTTTAAAAATACTCGTATTTTAAATAATCTCTACGGAGGCCAAATTAAAATTACATGTTAGTGTAACAAGATTAATTTTAAAAGCAGCTCACAATCAGCTCACTCTTCTGGGGAAAAATATTCTGTTATTCACCTAGAGGAGCATCCTGCTGACACCTGAGTTTATGGACCCCACATAACAATGACTGATTCAAACAGTTCCTCACGCGTGACTTCATTAAAATCTATACAAACATTGAACGTTGTGGAGAAATGTTAAAAGTCAATCAAATCTTGTGGAGTAGTGCCGCTATACAGTTAAGGTATACTGACAATGATAAATATGACAGCGACTGCAACGAACTTGGACAAACAGACTGTCTTGAATGTGACATTCTTAAATAATTATAAGATTTACAATAACTAACAAATCAATGTCAGGCTGCAGTTTGCAGAACAACCTCTGACAGAACCTGAGAAAGTAACAATATCTCTCTATGTCCATGCATAAGCTGCAGCTGGCTTACAGGGTCCGGCCCAGAGAGCAAATGTTTGGAGAGAGTTAGCATTCTGCAAAGTGCAGGAATTCAGCTATACGATAGGAACGCAAAGCACAACATCCCATGGGGGATGTAGTCCTACAAAGGCCTTTATAATCAACAATGGATATCAGTCTTCACTATTAATGAACTACAGTTCCCAGAGTGTTGGTATCCACAGAGCTGGAAAGGCCTAGAATGGCATGTGCTTAATCCTGGGAGTCAGATTTTAGCTACTGCCCAGAGGAGCGAGTTCTCCACTGGACTACAACACCACAACAAATACTCCTATTCAGGCTGAGAGAGAGTAGACTGGGTGAGTGAAGAAACATGACACAGAGGCCATACATTTGAATCAATGAAGCTGTCTGAGATGGAATTGCCAAATCTGATATTTCTTCTTCTTCTGCAACCACAGAGCTGATGCTCAGACAGGACATGTGGACAGTGGCCTTAGTTGACATCCTTAGTTGTCTGGCATGGCTGTAGTGCTTTGACACACATACTCCTTTAGTCAGATATTCGTTAAGTATAACAGACAGCTCAACAGGTAAAGTCCACTCCTCAGCAGGGCCAGTTCTCTCCACACCCATAACTACTTAATAACAGTGTTTGTGTCACTAAATACTCAACTACCCTTCAAGTTATTGTACAAATGGTAAACCGAGACCTTTAATAGGTTTGTCAAAATCAAATATTTGTCAACTAGCAGTCCAACAACTGCCTTTTCTGTTTCTGCTGCTGTCATATGATAAGGTAAACTCAATTACACGACAATAGTATAGCTAAGAAGTCCTGATAACTTTAAACTGACTACTCACATTAAACAAGGCATGCTGGGGGAAAAGTTAAGTTATTAAATTGCATTTGGTGAATCCGACTGGTAATTCTTAGAATATTTTAAACAAAATCCTACAAGAATTGGTTTTGTCACACTGTCACCTAAAAGGATGACTTGGAGTGACATTATATTTGTGCTATGGAGAAAAATATTTATACATAATCCATGCATCCGTCTGAGCTGATATAAAACATATCTGTAAACAAGTATGTTTAACTGAGATGAGGAGATGCCATCACACCTGTCCTCGTGTGTGACATGGAAAGTTGGACACCTCTCAACATGAACTCAAGCTGCTCTCGAATGTGACAACGCAAATCAAGTTGACAGTGGTGGTGGCCATCTGACCAACACAGACGAAGGATGAAAAAAAGACAGCTAGCGTATTTGTCAACACCGGCTGTGGAAAATTCGAGCAGCACTGCCAGGAAAATCATAATCTAAACGTATTGAAAAGTTAGCAGAGACACGATCGGAGTTAATTTACATGATTTGGAAAAGTGACGTAATTGCACCACAACTACGAAATGGCAGATATTTAGCTGGCCGTGTACGTCCGTGGGTTCACGGGCATCTTCCATTTGCCGTGGCTGGAAAGCTGCTGGAAGAGCTGCAAACTTGTGATGGGTGTTGCGAGACGACAGCACCGAACGAGGCCGTCGTCGCTTCCACCCGAACTAGGCCGTGGCCACAGCCTGCGCTGCATAAATAAAACATTTCAGCCGGTTAGCGTGAACAACTGCTACTGTCTCACCAAACATTATCGACATCGAAGTGTCCATAAGCATATGAATTGACAAGAGATGTCACTCCAGTAAAGTGCTTGTTAATTTTACGTAATTTCAGCGGCCTGGGAGGGGGTGGTTGCCAACTGCGAGCTAATGCGCTAGCTAGTAGCCAGCTCGCGCTAGGAGAGGAATGTTGCCTAGCTCTCTGGTTAGGCTTAGCTAACTAGCTTAGCGTAGCTACCTCTGAAACCTCGTCTTCGTCGCTGCCGGATCCTGGACCCGAGGAGAGGACGGCCGCGGCCGCTAGTTTGAAATCCAGTCTTTCTGCAGCAGGCCCGCCTGGTTCACCGTACAAACGTACTTTCTTTCCACCTACACCAATCCCAATGCCCCCTAGTCCGACTCCTCCTGGTGTCGCTCCTACCCCCATCCCTGCCACTGGGGAGCGAGGAGTCACCGAGTCAATCTCGTCCTCGAAGCCGTCCGTCAGCATTGCCGTCCCGGCTACTGCATCCTGCATACTTATGTTCACGATACGTGTGTTAACGAGCTAGTTGTTCACTTAAACGTCCGTCCAGGCGCTTTCTTTAGGGAGATTTGCGTGATTTTACTTCAGGGAATCCAGAAACTCTCCCGAAGCGAGGGTTGAGGAGGATCTCTTTCCCCCAGCCATTAACTTTCTAACAACCTAACCCGATACGCACTGTTTCTCAGAAATGCCGCCCCTGTAGGAAATCCTGCTAATCCTATTGGTCCAGAAGAAATGAGCTGTGTTTCCAATTGGCCAATGTTACTGCTTGTCAAACATGAGACCGCAACGTCATGTTAGGTTTACCAATATCACGAGGCTGTAGAACGAACGTCAAGACATGACATGGTAGGCTAACTTAACTGGTTGCTAGTTTCACTAGTTCATATAAACTCATATAGGGAAATCAAATGCATAGAAGGACTACTCTGAGAGTATTTTGGTATCTCTTGTACATTTTATTCACTCATATCATAGGATTTTTACATGACATAACAGGTATCAGGATCTAAGTGAAACTCACAAATTACATATCTTACATATTGCTTTAATGTGTTAGTAAGTATAAATTAAAATAAAATTAGAGCAAGCAAATAAGACATTTTAGGGGCAATTATACGACAGGAAGGTGCATACAGAGAGAGAAAAACAACCACTGGATCATAATCATAAAGCTCAACTACAATGAACTGCATACATATGTATATAGATTTTGCTGCAAATAAGTAACATAAAACCCATTATTATGCTAAAAGTGTAATTTATTTCACAGGCTGAGGTGACTTTGGTTAAAGACACAAAAACATGCAGTGGCATCCCTTCAGTGACTTCACAGATGCAGAAACAATATTGATGCCAAAGATAATTTTAAACTACTCATAAATTTAATGGACAAGCTGGAGCCCTGTTAATGTTTGGTTTGAACTTTGCGGAGTTGCAACTGATTTCAGGCCACTGACCACCAGACTAAAAACAGAGTTCCTAGAATGCCTTTAATCTTTGCTTATTGCCATCATTTTTATGTTTCTCTCCAGTAAGGAACACATTTCTGCGCACAAACAGGTGTATTTCACAGATGAAACACCACTTTTTTGTTATACTCCTGTGACTGTGTATTTAGTAGTATGTCAGACCTGATGGTACTTGTGTCAGGTACAATCCTGAGAAATGGGTGATGCATTTTAAAAAATGTATTGGCAATTGAATTCTGTGAGACCTCAAAAACAAGACAGAGATGGTAGTTCTTCTTAGCAGTAACATTAGAAGTTTGATTATCTTAATGATGATTATGATAATTAAGTGTGTTAGTTGTATTACTGCAGTGTAAAAATACACAATAAGAACTAATACTTGAAAGTCTGCAAACATAAAAATAAATATATAACCTAAAATGTAACTAAAGACCAAAAGTGAATGGCTATATAAAAAGCACAACATGATAACACTCAAATAAGGTACCAGTGCATCAAAAATATACTTAATTACCCTACTTGAGCTTATGTAATTAGTTTCTTTCTGCCCCTAGAGATGCACAAATTCATTACTGGAGCTGGCCATTGCCATTATTGTAGTGTTCTCCCATTGGCTGCTAAACAGCTTCATTTAAGCAGGATGCTATAAAGTACTAAAGGGCATATGTGGAGTTGTTAAAGTGGGCTAAACGTCTCCTCCCAGAATCTTTACAGGGAGTTCACTGATTTCAACAAGTGCCCAATATCTGGCTTGTTTATGGTTTATAACTGCAGACTGGCGCTACACAACATTTTGGATTAAAAATGTCTAGAATGCAAGTGCTGTTTCTTCACTTTTTGTACATAGATTTTAACCTGATTATATTTAGGTCACAGTAGTCACCAAAACCAGCATACACGGCTTGCGGTATACTCTGTTTTGAACAATGTACCAAAATATACCTAGGCTAAATGGGTTATTGTTTCACATCAGCATCACAGAAACTCATATCTATTGTGGTTTGCAGCTGAATGAGTTGTCTAAAGTGTTTGTCTTGATGTATTGTGATGTTTTGAGTTGGCTTTGATAGGGATAAGCTGAGTTTGGCCATGTTGTAAACAAAAATAAAAAAGGCCTATGAAATACATTTAATCTACCTTTTTTTTAAAACTAAAACTGACTGACCATTGTAATTAGGGCTAGTTGGATTTGCAGGCCAGAAGATGCCAAAGGGCCAGCCGGCCAGGGCCTCGGGCAGCAGCGTCATCGGTTTTGGGCGTGGACGCAGGCCAGGAGGCGCTTGGTTCTTTAGCCGGGATTGCCAGGTGCGTATAGAAACCCACACTTTCTGTAGTTTTAGGACATTACCGGAGATTTAGCGAAGTTTATATTCTTGTGCTTTTATAGAATTTAATTCACAACGAAACACGAACCTTTCCCACAAATCTATTCAAACTTGGCCACATTTAATAACGTGACTGTGTCGCGGCGGCTATTATTAAGCGCGTCTTTTCGTAGTTCCTTAAAGGGGGATGGCTTGGGAATTCTGGCAACCCATTACGAGGTTTCAGCTGCATCACGCAGGTCTGATCATACATACTCTGGCGTGTTGCATCTGCGCTTTTATCAGGTAATTTAATGAATGCATCTGTCGTTTAACTTGAGTATATCACAGAAAAAATGTTTGCTTTGATTAGATTAAAAGGACAAAATCGATACCGGTATGTATATCACATTGTGCTACAAATACTGTAACGGTAGTTAACGATGCTAGCCGGAGAGCTAACCGTTACGCTAATAACATGGCGCAGGCTGAGAGGGCCGCTTTTGTTCTTGTGTCGGGGTGCGGTGGCGAGCGGGTTGAAGGCCGTGCGCCCTCTCTAAAATAAATACGATCTTTATCTACTAATTAATAATGTGTCTAATGGGAACTCCTAATTATTTATCGAAACGCGCTAACACCAAAGATTTTGTCGAATGAAAGAAGCTAGCTACACATTTCTTGTTGCTAGCGGAGTTTGAGTTCGCGCTTTTTATGAAGTGGATTCTTGTAGTTGGTTAGCTTGTTTGGGAAAACTGGAAATAAAGTATTCGTGAAAATTACTTGCGAAACGTGTTTCTAGACAACATGAACGTTTATAGCAGAGAAAGGCCACAATAATGAGATTTTTGATTTAGTATTCGCCGGTTGGTACTACAAAGCAGGCTCAAGATGGCGCTGCTAGCTAACCCCAGCTCACATTTAGCTGCAGGTCATGTAGCTGATTTCATAGACGCTCGAAACTTTCGACGAAATCGGTTTAGTCTGTTAAAAGTAGATAGCGATGAAAACGACGGAAACGTTCATTACAGGGCAGAAACAACACACCAGCCAGTTTCAGCGGTACACTTGCAGCAGTGTGTGGGGGAGAGAGCTAAGGTTAAATCGAAAGTCTCCCAAATGTCGTGTTTCACTTTTGGGAGGAAATTTACAGTGTTCTTTGGAATTGCTGGCACATGGATCAGAGACATAATGTACTTGTGTTACAGGTTTTATGCCCACAGAGAAAGAGAGCAGTGCCTGTGATGTGACACAGACATGCACTAAAACTCCGGTTAAGAATAGTTTTAAAGTACATGAGAAAACTGTGCAGAAACTCTCTTTTTTTGTATCTACAGCTTTGGAAATAATTATTAGACCATCTATGGCTTCCTGTATAACGTCTAAACAACAGGCCTTCAGCATTGATAATTATGTTAGAAGCTTATGATGGTGAATAAATAAATACAGCATCAAGATGTGAAAAAAGTCTTGTAACTCATGCAATAAATCATGTCTACATATATATAAACATAAAGAGTTTAAAGTTCCCATCATGTATGTAAAGTCAGCAGTTTGGAATTAACAAAACAGACACAGCATGGCTCACCAAAAAAACAGAAAAGAGGTAGAAATCAGTGGTCACAGCTGTCTAAATAATTACTTTCAAAGCTGCATGTGTAGTACTGTGTGCTAATGTTTCACCTTAAAAGCCATACTGAATAATAGTGTCTTCTTCCTCAGGGATTGTGACCAGTCATGGCTGATGAAGGATATGTAGTGCGAATTAGGGGTCTCCCTTGGTCCTGTTCAGTGGATGAAGTACAGAGGTTTTTCTCAGGTATTTCTATATTACAGTTTTTAATTAAATACTAAAGCAATTCACATATTTAGAAATGAATTGTTTATAATACATTTCCTATGCAGATTGTAAAATCGTCAACAATGGAGGCGGCATCCACTTCACCTACACAAGAGAGGGACGTCCCAGCGGCGAAGCGTTTGTCGAATTGGAGACAGACGACGACCTGAAGATTGCCGTGAAGAAGGACAGAGAAACTATGGGTCACAGATATGTAGAGGGTGTGTACAGCAGCATACAGATGATGAGTCCTTTGTGATAAGTAATGTCATTTTGTCTGCTTTAAGCCATGAAAACTAATCGTATTGTGTCCTGTGATGTAGTGTTTAAATCCAACAACGTCGAGATGGACTGGGTCATGAAGCACACGGGCCCAAACTGTCCAGAGACAGCAGGAGACGGGCTTGTGCGGCTCCGAGGCCTTCCCTTCGGCTGCAGCAAGGAAGAGATAGTACAGTTTTTCTCAGGTAAGAACGGGCCTCGTTCAGCGGTTAAATATAAATCCCTTTAATATTGGTGATTTAACTTTTTTCCCCCACCTTCCTTTTCTTTTGTCCTTTTTCTTACCAACACTGACTACTTGTTGCATCTGATTTACAAAGAAGTCAATATGCCATTGGAAAATGTTATATTGTTTTGTAAAACAAATGAAATGACGGCGGAAAAGGAAACCAGTTGAAGTTTAAACAGAGGAGTTTTTTGAAGACTTGATGTTTTGTTCAAAGGCAGGAATCTGTTATGCAAACACCCTTTCCCATCTTTGACCATCATATCCATCTTGAACCCACATTCATCACTTCTTTGTAACCAAGTCTGATATTACATTTTTAAGTTGTCTGTGCTTAATGGTGATATACTAATGATGGAATGGATCCCACTCATCACTGATAATATAGTAGCTTCTCCCTCTTACCCCAGTATCATTTTCTTTCCCCATTTCCTCACACCCTCGTCTTTTAAATACACTTCTTCTACACAGTATATGCCAAATGTTAGAACAGTACCTAATTTGCGAACAGTATTTTACTCATGTCACCCACCAAGATCTTGTTCTCTCTTCATCAACGCACCAATATTAGCCTGATGTCCCACGCAGTGCCCTTTTCCATATTCTTCCTCTATCCTGTCATTTCTATTTTATCCCACGAATACATTTAAAGTAACTCGTGTAAATGGCCAGTCACTGGTTAAAAACTGAACTGGTATGTGTGATGATGTATAGAGTTTTCCATAAGTTTTCTATCTCTCTCTTTAGAGAAAGTTCTCTCTGTGATTGGGCATGTGATTTAATATGTCCCCTGCTGGGGTTATCTGTCCTTGGGTTGAAGGGTTGGAAATCGTGCCAAATGGGATAACATTGCCGGTGGACATCCAGGGGAGGAGTACGGGGGAGGCCTTCGTGCAGTTTGCTTCACAGGATATAGCTGAAAAGGCTCTAAAGAAACACAAGGAAAGAATAGGGCACAGGTGGGGATGGTTGGTTGGTTGGCTGGATAAGTTGCTTTTCTTATGGTGTGCACCTTCAACATCTGAATCAAATACAAAACTGACACCACATTAATCTTGGCTACTTTTGAGCATATTTGTAATATTTACCACACACATTTACGCTAATTGCCATGGTAGATCCAACTTTGCCACACATTCACAATGTTCAATGGGAAGATTAGTGCTTGGGCACCATTCAGAAAAGAAATCCTGAATTGGAGTACATGGCTAATTTTGAGAACAAATGGTGTCTCAGCACTAAACATGAGTCCAGGTTGATAAATGGTAAGGAGTCTCCCTGGTGGTAAAATCAGAGGGCCACTGTACACAAGGATCTGGAGCCCACTATGACAGGTAACGCTTAGAGTGGGTTGCAGAGGGGCTGGAGCTCTTTCTGTCCCTCTAAACCAGGACAATCGCTGTCATGGCAAGGACACAGGACATTCTTATTATACCATTTTGAATCAGATCTCTAAAGCACTTCCGGTAACCATAAGAAAAGTGTAAAAGTTACTGATCAATTTGGACAACTTCCTTTTTTTTTCAACTCAGTAAATAAGTTCTTTAAATCTACTTTATTAACATCTAGCATTGAATACTCAAAGATTATACTACCTATGGACTGCACCATGACAGCTTCTGCATAGCCCAGTTTCACCAGTATTGAGCAAATGCAGTGTTCATCCATGCCCCATGCCCTCACTGTGGTATCTCTATGCTCTTAGGTACATTGAGATCTTCAAGAGTAGCCGCGCTGAGGTGCGGACCCATTATGAACCCCAGCGGAAGCCTATGGGCATGCAGAGACCTGGCCCCTATGACCGTCCCTCTGGTGGTCGCGGCTACAACATGATGGGCCGAGGGGGATCCTATGACAGAATGCGTCGAGGAGGCTATGGAGGAGGTGGGTGCACGCGGACTTGAGGAACAGCTGAAATCAGATTTTGTGCTCTGAACCTGTGCAGTTGTTCCGAATAATCACTCACCCTCTGTCCCTTCATGCTAACACTGCACAATGGACTTAATGAGATTAGGATGTGAAGTCGTCACAAGACCTTGTGTTAATCTCATTTATGTATATTCAGGTGTATCGGACGGACGGTACGGCGATGGCGGCTCTTCCTTCCAGAGCACAACAGGCCACTGTGTCCACATGAGAGGCCTGCCATACAGAGCCACAGAGACAGACATCTACAATGTAAGCTGCAGCTACATCACTAACATCCATTGTTTTCTGTGTATACTACAGATGTGTTGGTTGTGTATGCAGCTTAAGCAAGCGGGCCACTGGTTAATTTGCCCATTGTTTTTATTTTTAGTTCTTCTCGCCGTTGAATCCGGTGCGAGTCCACATTGAGATCGGCCCAGATGGCAGAGTAACCGGAGAGGCAGATGTAGAGTTTGCAACACATGAAGATGCTGTGGCAGCCATGTCCAAAGACAAAGCCAACATGCGTGAGTTTGCTTGGTTTTGGAACATTTTTAAATAACTAAACCCCCTCCTTTTTTATGTTGCATGTTCATGAATATTTTCTGCCCCTCAGAGCACCGCTATGTGGAGCTGTTCTTGAACTCAACAGCAGGTGGCAGTAATGGAGCCTACGGCAGCCAAATGATGGGCGGCATGGGTGAGTACTAGTAATGGAGGTGTTGAGACTACTGCCCTCTGTTGTTTGGCTAGAAATGCTTAAAGCACAACAGTTATCAGCTTTTGGTCATTTTCTCAAACAGACAGGGGCTTCCCTAAAATGAGCAGCAGCACACAATGGATTCTAACATCTTTAGTATATTATATGCTGCTTTAATTTCCTCTTGAACCTAAAATGATTTGTCTTCTCTACAGGTAACCAATCATCTTACAGCGGTGGCCAGCTGAGTTCAGGATACTCTGGTGGATACAGCAGCCAAGGAAATATGGGTGGCTACAATGACTATAGTGAGTGTCAGCTCTGTTGTAATGGTTTTCATTTACATGCCCCTTAAACTCTTTAGTGAAGAGAGTCCTTACAACTGAAGCCTTTTCTCTCATATAAGTCAAACAGGGACCACAATAATTCTGTTTATAGTAAGACTCTTTTTGAGCCCATCTGTGTAATTCTTACTTGTCTGGGCTAACAAAACTGTTTCATGGTTGAGTACCTCTGAAAGACACACTAACTTACTACACTTGCTAGCGTAATGACTAAAGTAATATTTCACAGCTCAAAAGTGAGTTACTTCCTAAAACTAGGTTGTCAGTGTAGTGGAAAGGTGCAGTTATTTGTAAAAAATGGGTGTTCTGACCAGAAAGAAAGAGTTACATTGGGACCCATTGATTAAAAATAAATATACAACATGGATGCTTTGTGATCCAATTCCTCTAATGCTGCTACTGTTAAATAGGTTTGTCCCTGACCTCTGTAAGTACAGTATGTAGTTTGAAATAGAACTTGAATTACTCCAAATGACTTCACCTGATGGAACCCAGGCTCTAGTTTTGCAGATGAAGGAACAGGGAGGTTTCAGTCCAATCAACATAGATGGAAGTGGGAGATACTGTAAATATACGTCCCCTTTTCTCATGTCGGTAACGTCCTTTAAGGCAACAACAAAAAAATCAGTACAAGATGTTACATTTGTTCTCTCTCCATTCAAAAAGAATATCTGATGTGAACACAAAACTGTCTAGTCTGGGGGGAAAGAAAACCACTGTAATGCACAATACAGCGGTGTTCCGACTGATATTGAGTGCTTCAGACTTGACAAGCTTTCATCTTGAAGGAGTTGAGTTTTGCTGTGCATGACTTTTTGATGAACTCCTCGGTCCTATAGTGTGTATTCTCTCTCTCTTGTTAGGTAACCAGGGCGGAATGGCAAGCAGTTACTACGGCAGCGGTGGAGGAGGAGGAAGCAGAGGCTCAATGAATGGACTGGGAGGGGGATGGGGAATGTAGATTTATTTTTTTTGTCCCCCCCTTTAATTTCATGTGTTTTATAACGCAGCATTTTGCTGAAAGGACTGGAAATGTAAGTCTCACCTCGTAAACATAGGATAGGGTCAGGTGAGGTTGTTTTGAAAATACTGAGGGGTAGGGTTTGTATTTTTTTTAAGTGGATGATCTTCAGAGAGAACCGAGATCATCTGTTGTCACAAGAAATATGTCAGAAGTGCTGTTTGTCTTCCCCCATTCCTCCTTACAGAAACCACGCTTTACATTGTCATTACCCGGAAGTGTGCTGTTTTGTGTTACCGTTCTCCAAACACCAGGCTGTTTTTCAAGGTTAACTCATCCTGTGCTGGTGGATTTAACATTTTTCAATGTCTGAGTGCATGAACAAGAAAACTGAAAATGTCTGGTATCTTCTGATGTTTAGACCTTGTTTCATCTTCTACATAGTGTTTAGCTTTTTTTTTTTTTTAATTTCTCATTACAATGTTTATCTGAATTTGAAACTTCACATGGTCAGCGCATGTTTTGTTTTCTTAAGGTGTGACTGTTGATTAGGGTAGTTTTTCTGAATGAGGGCTATATCAAGTGAATTTCAAATCTGCTACCATGAAGGTTTCTACTGCTTCAAATGCTATTTGTATTTCCTGTGCACAAAGTGAATAAACTAGTCTGGAATATCTAATTGAAACGAGCGTTGGAAAAACAGGCTTTATTCATTTATCAAATATCTAGATAAAAAACACTTTTGGTCACCATTCCCAGATTAAGAAAATGGCTTTGTAGCAGTTAACGTAATTCACAAAACCCTGTTATATAATACATTCTAAAATAGTGAGATTTGTCAACATTCTACAGTCATTTACAATAAGTTTGCATGAATCCAGCAGTGGGGGTCATAGCTGTTAAAAAAAGAAATGGAGCATGACAAGTTGAATGAAGTGTTCATGTGTTTGCTATAAACCATCTGAAATACCAACAGTAACCTTGATGAGACCTCAACATAATCTACACCCACAGCTTGGATTAGAAAAACTACACTTTTTAAAAAGACCGGTTTTATCAAGTCAGTACCAAATGATGTTATTTCATTCCAAGAAAACATTGATAACATAAATATTTTTCAGGCTCTTAGCAAAGTCTCCTTAGAATTCAGTCTGCATAAATTATTTTAGCTCATCCCATCAGTGTTAAAAAGGTGTTTAGTACAGATGAACTAATGTGCCTGAATTTCAGGTAACGGTGACGATGGAACACCAAATCACTTTTCCCTAAGATTTGATGACGATTTTCTTTCAATGTACTTAAAATCATAGCGGGTGAGTACGTGCAGTGTTGGAAAGCTTTCGCAGAAACACTTGCAGGTGTTTTGTCAGGAAGCTGTGGAGGAGCTTCTCTGCAGCAGGAGGGAGTGGCACATGTCGCACACTCGAACAGGCCGAGGATAGGAGGGTAAGGCCAGCTCGTTACTGGAGCAGCTGTTGCAGTAGATGTCTCCGCAGTTTCTGCAGTGGTGCTGCAAATGCAAATAATCACGGGTCAGTGAAACGTCTGCAGCGATGCACATTACCAGAAGATTAAATGAAATGCAATGGAAAAAGAAGCCTACCTTCCTACGTGCAATGGAGAACTCCTTCTGGCATTGCTTGCATTGAGTGGCTTCGTCATCTTTCAGCCAGGCGTGGCCCTGACAGGAGCAATGGGCATACAAGATAAGGCTTCTCATGGTTTTTTTTTTTTTACAGCATCAACAATGAAAGTGTACAATTTTTATCTCCTCCATATTTTACCTTCAGCGCTTTGTTGACCTCCTTGAAGTCCTCCATCTTGAGTTTCGACCTTAGGCATAGATGAAGACGACATTAAATCTCACAGAATGAAATGCTATTGGCTAGTAATAAAAAAAAAGGCACAATCACAAGCACTGACTGGCTAAGATGCAGTCCCATCTCCTGTAGAGCCTGTTCCTGCTGCTCACATGTCTGCTGCAGCTGTTGCTTCTCCTGCTTCAAATCCTGCAGCTCCTGTACCAACAGTCCATAAGGAAAGAGCATGACATCCCATTTTATGTGCAGGATTATGTAGAAGTCACTTACAGTGCTTTAAGGAAGGCTGAAATAGGATGAATGTTTTATCTGACTAAAGCTGTCACACCAATCTCCATTATGTTATTTACGTAAATAAATAGAAACCATTCCTTTAGGTTACCTACACCAACTGACGAAACTGAATTAAGATGACCCCAATAGGCACTTTCACCTTCACTGAATCCAAGATTTAAGAGTAGGTGATTCTACACATGATGCAATGACAGTTTTATCATTCAGCATCATTACACATCAGCAACCAATTCTAAGTTGTACCTACTGCAGCTGCTTTGGCAGACTTTGCTGCCCTCCGAAGCCTTGAAACCTTAAGCTAATCATACCTTAAGTATCATAAATCATAATATCTATTTTCCGCATTAGATTATGATATTTGGTGCTTGTTTCTGGGAGTTATACATGTGTTCTCCATTTATTTCTGCTAATCAGCTCACACATAATGATGTCTGTAGAGAATTTAGGCACTACATATGAACCCTGTAGCTGCTGCAGTAACTGCTGTATGCACAAGCTGATGCACTCCTGAGTTCATTTTAAATGTCTGTTGGCTCGGCATGGGTTGTATTTACTTCTTTTCACATCAAAAAGCAACAAAATATGGATTTACACACACTTTTGCACACAACTGTATATAATTGACCCTAACCCTGGTGTGTGTGACACTGACCGAGTTGAGGCCCTGGAGCTGCTGCAGCTGCGTGCGAAGTTCAATACTGTTGTCTTGTTCCCGCTGCAAGGCTTTTTGCAAGCTTTGTCTCTGTTCCCTCTCAGTGCGCAGCTCGTTCTCCAAACCCAGCCTGTGTTCAGAGAAGTGACACTGTGACTACTTGGTTCTCTTTTCACACCTACAAGAATAGGACTGCATGTTCAAAACCTTCATAAAATTAACAACTGCTGTGTGGGCTCAAGTCACATGGCTATAATTGCACTTGTTCTGCTTGATGTATCAAGAGGATTACCTGAGACTGCACCATATGATTCACACTTTGCATATGTTTTAACACTTATTCCGTTTTTGAGATACAACATTAATGGCAAGAACTTGATGTGGAGTTCAACGGTCAGTCTCTTGTTCAAAGTGTGTCATTACACTGTGAGCCTTAAGCAGTTTCTGGGCGATTTTTGCTCCCATCACATTTCTACTCAATGTGGAGGAACTGTTTTTTACAACAAAATAAAGTCCTGCACCTACTGTATATGGAAACAGCACAACCATGGATAGAAGTAGAGAAAACAAAAAAATATGTCAAAAACAAGAAAAAAATTAAGTTACATTTCTTTATCCGTTTTACTGAAATAAAAAAAATGTTAAAAAAAATGGAATAAGCATACATAACATTTTGCCCACAGGTGCTGTAGGCACTAGAAACATACTAACTCCACATACAATGGATATTTTACTATTTACATTTTAGTTTGTTTTTATACATATCTCCTATCTGTCCTGTGTAAACACTGCCTGCAGTTCAGCTGAAAAGTCCCTGAATTTTTGTCATGTAACCGTTGCTCACAAATGAATCACTCATAGCTTGTCAGTTGCACCAAGGACTGCAGAAATGTTTGTTTTTTATTGAATCTGGTTAGTGTAAAGAGCCTTTTTTCAGACAATTTTTAAACGAGACATGTAGAATAAAGTGATTTTGATGAAATATCTAAATTTTAAGCTCAAGTCTGGATCACTATCCCAATTGAACGGCTTGTTGCACTGTTGAAAACTTGGAAATCTGATGACTGTTTCTGTTCTTAGAGTTTCTGGCTCTGATAAATGTTGTCGTTTTGGTAATTAAAAAAAAAAAAAAACGACCTGAAACTCCGTCAAGAGTCAAGTAAGTACACACCCCTCAACACAAA
>OMNN01100767.1:52103-78724 GCA_900302755.1 Chromis chromis
ACCCCTCAACACAACAGCTATTTCACATAATTATTTAACCACACTCACTTTCCAGAATGTCTGAGTTTCCACAACAATTATGCCTTTAAAATAACTAAGCTTAGTTATAGGGAATTTCAGTGATGCATTAGTTCTGATGTAGATATTGAGAGGTTTCAAAGTTCACTGTAGTGGTAACTCCACTGGCTGACAAATGTGTGATAGTGTAAATGCTTGGATTTTGTTCTACATTAAAGTTGTGCTTATTGTTGGGACTCTATATGTGAAAGGGTTGTATGCATGTCCAAAGGGTCAACTTCAGACATACATACGGTCCCGTTCAAGACTAGTGAACTGGAAACCTCAAGAGCTCTCTTCATTACAGCTGACATGGTACAGAATGAAGTTTTTTTTTATGTGTAGAACTGTTTTGTTTGGTTTTTTTGCATTATGAGCTGAGATTAATGGGAGAACTGCCTAAACACAACCCAGTCTAGTTAACTCAGGTTAGCTAAGTCAGTGTCATATTATACACTTTATATTAAACATATTACAGATAAGCTTTTCAGACTATTTAAATTTTGCCCTTCCATAGAAGTCATTTTATCATTCTGCACAGTGTCACTTTCATAATATGTGCACTGTTTTTAGAAGGAGCAATACAAATGCTTTTATTTTTCCAGCTGTGTGTCTTCACCTTAGTGTGTCCAGGTCCGTTAGTTGTTTCTGCAAAGCATCAACTTTTCCTTCCAGCTCCACCTTCATGTCTTTGTCCGACTGGTCACTCTGTTTGCGCTGCTGCTCCGAGTTCTGCAGCCTGTGACCCACAAAAGATCAAGGAGAGCATTCATTTAAAGAAATATAATGCTAACACACAGATGGTCACACATGAACAAGTGCATACCTCTGTTCTAGCTCCATCATGGCTTTCTCCATTTCATTCATCCTCTGCTCCAGCTGCACAGCCTCCTCCTGCTTTTTTTCTGCTTGTCGTTCCGAGTCCTTGAGAACCACACAAGCTGTATAAATGTACATGCTGTCTGAGCGTGCAAGGGAAAGAGAAAACATACTCGTCTGTGTTTACCTGAGCTTTGTGGAACATTTGCAGGTTGAGAGTCTTGACCTGATCAAGCTGAAGCCGTAGGGCCGCCAGCGTGTCCTGTTTCTCATGCGTGTCCTTCTCCAGCAGCTTCATGGCAACTTCCATCTCCTGCTTCAGCCCCACCTGCAGCTCCAATTCACGCTCCAGCTCCTAACATCATCCAAACATGCAAAAGGTATCAGTCACAGACAGTTCTGGAGTCTAATCACAACAAAAAACACTAGATATGATGTGTTGTTGAAGTCTAAGAAGATACTGGTTGACTGATTAACACCCACACACAGTGCTCAAACTCCTGGATTGTGTCTAGTTATCACATAACTCTAAATTATACTTCATCTCAGACTATGCCTCCCACACAGAAGCATCATCACCCGCCTGTTGATACCTGACCTGGCGAATGCGCTTTTCCTCTTTGTACTGCTTCCACACCACATTGTACATCTCATCCAGGCCTTGTCGAGTCTGTTTGTATGTCTCCAGTTCAACCTGGCTGTCCTGAAGAGCTGCCTAAAAAACAAGTACATCACACAGTTAATGTTTTTTTTTTTTTACATTAGCAGTAGCTTAGCTTTAGGTAGATGTAGATGCTTTCAAACCTCTTCTTTTTTCTGGCTGGACTGCAAGATGGACTCATTCTCATGTTGCAGCTGTTCCTGTTCTTCCCGCAGAGAGTTGATTCTATCTGTTGCTGCTGTCAGCTGAGGACAAGAAAAAAAACACACATGCTATGCTGACATTGGAGAGGAATGCGTCCTTGTTTTTTAAAAAACACAAAGTGCTCCTGACCTCCTCTACTAGTTTGCTGTTGGTCTTCTCTAGAGAGTCCATCTTAGCCTGAAGGTCGGTGACAGTGCCGCTCAGGTGACGATTTAACTCCTCAATGTAGTGTTTTTGATCCAATATGGCCGTCATCTTGGCATCGCTGAAGGACAAAAATAAAATAAAACAAGTGAGGGGCTGAGTGTGCATTAGGCCTGTTTGGGAGTGAATTGTTATCACGGGGATAAAACTGCAACAACACAAAGTGGATCACAACATAACGAACAGCCATATAAGTGAGATGGTAAATCCACGTGAAAGTAGGCACTCACTCTTTTTGAGTCTCACTGTTTACAGGGTCTTTCAGGTAAAGAGAGAAGTCAATGACTCCCACCTAAATGAGAAACAGACCACTGTGATCGACTTGTTTGTCAAAGAGGAAATGAGACCCAAAAACCCTGTTCAGGACTCACCTGAGAATCAAGATCCTCCCCTTTGATGCAAAGGTTAGCATCAATTACGTTGAGGCCCACCAGCAGACCCCCCATTACCGCCCCCTCCTCCTCCATCATCAGTGCTCCAGAGTCATAAAACTCACTAGGAGTTTGAAAGAGAAAAAGGGATCAATTTGCATGCTCAGAAAATAATCAGATAACTGACATGGTATCATGTGTACTAATGTGTAGTAATTACTTGAACCAACCTCAGGAGGTCCTTGTGGTCCAGCAGGGTTTTCAGATAATCAGCTACTTTTTTCTGCATAAGGGCCAAATGCAACCAAGCCCTTGCTCTCCCCAAACCGGTTCTGAAAAAGGATAACAGAATTATTATACTGTCTCAAGTGTGCCTTACTTAGTAGTTGTAGAGTAAAATAGTTTGCAATATCATACTTAATGCCGGGCAGGTCTCTGGCACTTGTGGCAATGTTGACAGACTCTGGACACAACTTCTCAACCAGTTCCAGAGGTCCCCATATGGACTTGTTCTGACCAATGAAGGATTTCTTGGCTGAAAAAAAACAAAATGAAAAAAAATTGACTTAGACATCACTTTAGATAAAAGTGGATTCATTTCAAAGATCAGTGTTATATGTTGTCTCAGTTTTTTTTAACGTTATATCTATCCTCTTTAAACAACATAATTATTAAACAAGACACACAAAACTCAACTTACAACAAAACAAAACTACAGGCAACCCAAAAAATATTAATTAGACACTCACATCTGACAATCAGCAAGTCAGCGAGCATGTGCAATTCCTCATCTTTTAACCAAATATCTCATGGCTTCCCATTATCACCACTTTGTAGCATATCTGACAAATTAACAACCCTGAATAGTTGATTACAGTGACCAAAAGTATCATTTTCTCCTTTAAGAATGAAAGTTATCTTCTCCACCTCCAGCACAGCAATCTCTCAACCCATCAGCCTACCTATGGCCTCTGAATAATCTTCCATGTTATGGCACTTGGAGCAAAGACATATCTCTAAGAAGTAGTTTATTTTTTGTAAGACTAGGGTGGCCAGATATAACCCCCAAATAATCATTTTGTATCTAATACATTTTTTTAAATATTATTCAGGGATATACTGATTTGATACTGGTACTGATTTGATGCTGATTCAAAAGTTCGATGACAAATCACCTGATCCATGGGGCTGATCTATTCAGCTAAATTCTATGTAAGTCAACCTTTATATAGTACATCATGCACCAGCAATGTACCAGCAGACATACACATTTTGCTATAATGGGAGCTAGCATAGCACGGAGGGAGCTAATAATAAAGTGTCAGCCATTTGGAAGTATTTCACACTTGCAGCACTAACAAGTTATATGGCTGCTTGTAATATCTGCAAAGCCAGTATTTGGAGGGGGTGGCCATAGCACTGCAAAATATAACACAACCAACCTGAAAGAATGGTTCTCAGTTTCTCTCCTACAATGAGGAATACAACTTATTAATTTATCACTGGTGTCGATTCAGTGCTAGATATCAGTCGATACTCAAAGCCCTGGTATCAAAATCAGTATCGGGAGTAACAAAATATAAACGGTGCATCCGTAATATAATTTGTAAGATCTTGCACCAAAAATTTGCAGTCTATTTACAGCACCACATGCACTGACAAACTGTGCCTGTGGCCTGTTAACATTCAATACAAATATCTGGAATATTATTATTAAACTTACGTAATGAGGCTGGTGTTATGTAAGAGCGTATCAGCCAATTATACTGTTATGATCTTAATCTCATGTTCAGAGGCACTGTGACAGTGCCTCTGAACATCTCAGTCATTCAGGGTTATATCCTGCTATATATCTTCCTTCCAGGCTACTAACCAGTCAGTATAGGATTCAAATGAGTTAAAAAAAAAAACATGTTGTACATTACTGAAATAAAACACTTCTCAGGGAGTAGACAGTATATTTCAGAAAGACATGGAGGAGTTAGTAATTGGTTACAGGATGCAGTGATGAAGCTTTTTTTTAAATGGCTATTCAGGATCATATATGACATAGCATCAAATATTCATCTTTAAAAATATCACCTATTATAGTTAGACCGTTGTTGGCCCAAAGATAGAAGCCTTTGTTCATACTTCCTGGTTTAAATCGGTCATTTCCCCAAATTGCACTATAAATGGAACACTGAAGCCTTTTCTCTTATTAATTCTCAAACATTGTGCCGTACGTTGATCTTTTTCAAAACAAATGCGTCAGATGCTTGTTTATCAAACTTTTTAACATTGGCAGAGTACATGCATGTGTTGTTAGAGTAGGTGTAAGTGAAAGTAATTCAAGGTCTACTGGTGCTGGGGTTAAAGAGAAGTAATACATTATAATGAGCAACTGCACCGCCCACTAATACCTCTGAAACATTTTGAGTTTGAGTCCCCCTCTGTCAAAGGGGAAGTATAATAATGTCAAACATAATCTGTATCATCTGTTGTTCTAAATACAATTTGAACATGTTTTTCTTGATTTAGTAAAACAGAGTAAGGAGAGAGGTACAACTGTCTCACCTTTAAGCCCATGTTTGAGGCATTGCTCCAGAACAACAAAAAACTGCTGCAGAGGAGGGTACTCCGAGTCCATGGTCCTGCCCAGACTCAAGGAGGACTGGATTAACACTTTGATGCTCAGTTTCATCATGCTGAGGAGGTTGGATCTCTCTATGGCCATGGGGTCTTTGGGGGGCAGAACTGCAGAGAAAGCATGCCAAAGAAAAAGCAGTGAAATTACATCAGTCACACAGATGCAGCCTCGGCGCAGAACCATGAAAGCTTTTTAAAGTGCAACTAAACAGTACAAATGGAGATAAACACCCAGAGAGAACCACGAGGCCGGTTTATGCACGACACCAACCTATAAATCAGGGTTTGCTCCGGAGTCATGTGTTCTGACAGCTGACATGTAGCTAAACTCAGTGTTAGAGGAAGTAAGTCTGTGTTGACAAGTTAAGTGTCAGAGGTTAGAATTAATCGCAGCCCACCTGGAAGCTTCTTTGAAGTACTGTTGAGATCATTTTCGGGCTCTTTCTCGGTCGGGGAGCTCGCAGTGGAGCTCTTTCTGGGGGCAGCAGCGTAGCTCATCCCGCTGCTAATCGTCTCCGTGGCCTTCCGAGCCAGAGACAGGATGGGAGCCGACCAGCTGCTCTCTGTCGCCGCCGCCGGAGCCTCCGTCTCCGTCCAGTCCTGCCCGTCGCTGCCTTCGGACTCTCCGTCGGTGGCGGGTCCCGAAACTTCGGGCTCATCTTGCTGCTGTTTTTCTTCACGACCCTCGACAGCTGTGTTTACTTCCCCTGCCTCGTCGGCCATGTTTGTCTCCCCACTCACGTGACCTGCCCAGATCAATCACGCGCTCTATGAGAACTTTATTCTTCTTCGTTGAAACGTTTGAGAACCAGCCGGAAGTTGCATCACCGCCACCTGCCGGACTGCAGCGAAAGTAGTCGATCCACAGTTTAAAAATAAACTCCTAAAATTAATTTAATAGAACACATACCAAAAATCTGAAATGGAAAACACACTTGAAAAAATGTCAAGTATATTTTTTGCAGTATATTAACCTTAATACTTAAATTAATCGGGTTACTTTGTACTATGCAGTATATTAAATTGTAGGGTCTTAACTTTTATATTTAATCTAGTCTGATTAATTTGTATAATATATAATACTGTATGGTCTTTCTCTAAATATTTAAATGAGTCAGGTAACTGTCAATAATAAATAATATTGTAGGAGCTCCATCTTAATAATGATTTTTTGGGGGGTTAATTTATATCATATTTAAGATCGTAGGGTCTTCGTCTTCGTCGTCGGTTAAATTTGTATAATCAATAATATTACAGGGTCTTCATCTTAATATATAAATTAGTTAGGTAAATGTGGACAGCTTTAGGATTTTTGCACACAAAACACACAATATATTTATAAAAAATGATGTTATATTCTAAATAACAGTTTAAGTACAGCTGAAACAATTAGTTAATTAAAATATATTGGTAACCATCACTGAGAGCACTAGCGCATAATGAAAATGATCACTAGCTGCAGTTTGGTGCAAAATAGTTCAACTTCAGGTCCACTTCAGCAACAGAAAAATCCTGCTTTAACATTAATCTAATTACATATAACAGTCACAGGGCACATTTTTCTGCATTGAGTACTTGTGATACCACTGGTCCATTGATCATTGTGCTCTGAGTATGTCAATCAGATACCCAGCTGACTGTTAAAATATCAATACCGTTTAATCTACCATCAGAAACCAGTATTAGGAGACCACCTGCTGTCCTCTCAGAGCTGCTATGGGTGTAGTTCCTAGTTTTACCACATGGTAGCGCAGGCAGGCTGTGTATCATAACCATGTGGAACTTCGTACAAGGTGCTTTTTATTATACATAGGCTGAGATAAATTCATCAGTACAAATTAGTTTAGGAGTTACATTTAATCTGTATCATCAGATGTCTTTGCCTACAGTTCTTAATAGCACTTAAATTTGGGCTACTCCACAAAGCCACTGTAATCTTGTACTATAAATGTGTGTGTGCTTACACCATAGTCGGTATCAAACAAAACTGAATCCCTAGAGCCACGTCTAGACTGCAATCATGAGTGAATACTACAGAAATAATTGCTTGTCTTAACTCTCTTATTTGTTTGGTGTTTTATGTGGCTATTACACTCTGGTTTTCTGTATTTATCTGTCTGAAATTCTCAAAAATGAAGTAGGGTAAAGTAATTTTATCTGACAGACTAAAAGGCATCATTTACCGTGGGCTTAAATAAGAGTCACTGTTTTAAAAGACAGGTCAGAAAGGTCAAATGTTTCAGAAGGAGACCGACAGATTCATAAACTATATTAGGCCTACATCATTGAAGAAAGACCTCAACTTCTGTGGAAACTGTTCAATTAGTAGTACCTTCATAATGCCTGTACTGCTTCCTTAAAATGTGAGTTAACTGTACCTTGGTTGATGAATCAGTTCATTAAGTCATCTTATGAGCTGTGAAGTGACTAAGTTAAATTAAGTAAGTTAAATTAACTGAATTTGAGAAAACAAGTCCAATAAGCTCAAGATATTAAGTTGAACCAACTAGTCACATACAAAATGGTCACAGACAGACTTGCTTTCGATTTACATTTTCTAAGTTCAAAGAGTTTCTTCTTCATTTAACATTGAGAAGTTACAGTCTCAACTGTTGAAGACAGGTTTTTACCAGTGCAAACGCTACCTGTGAGGCTGCTCCTGGTTACACTGAGATAAACTCGACTAAACTAAAGTCTGTGGGTGAATTCAGTAGCAACCTTTGTCACAGTTAGATTTTTGTCTGTCTTCTTCAATGCTTCTTGAAGTCTACTTATATGCAAGTTTTGTTTCTTATAAACTTAAATTAATGAGTTGAGTGAGATCTCATTCAACTCAAAATGCCTCAAGTTAGAAGAACTCATCTTTTCAAGTTGTTAAGTGATCTCAAAATGAAAATAAGACATTTTTAATGACATATAAGTGAACAAAACACATATATTTCATTCAGTAAACCAAAAAAAAAGATAAGTTGATTTGACTAAACTCCTTTATGGTTGTTTTACAGTGTGCCATAGTGGCCTTAATTTGAAATTTTATTAGTTTGGTAATTAATTGCTGTAGTTTACTTATTACACTAGAAGTCCACATTGTGTCCTCCCAGTTCTCTCCTGGTTCAGAGAGCAGCCCTGGGCAGACTGTAGGCGGGGCGAGCAGCACTTAAATACGGCCGAGACTCTGTCCAGACGCGCATTCGCTCCGCTCAGTAGAGACGCACCAGCTCTCACCAAGAGGTCGGAATTAATCCACAAAAACACTTCTAAAAAAAAAAAAAAAAAAAAAGCGAAAAGGAAGGACTATTTAGAACAGCAACAAGCGTACGGAATACAACTTGTAGATTTTTTTATTCTCTCCTTTTGCTGAAAGTCATTGGAAGTTTTGCCATCATGAGGATTTTCCTTGTTGCGCTCCTGCTGGTTCACGCCTTGGGTACGTTTCTTGTGCGCCCTAGTGCGCGTCTTGACTGTTTCCTCTCTGTGAAGTTGTGTTTTCCATTTGCTTTGGTGTGTGAATGTGTGTGTGTGTCTGCGTGACTGTGCCTCTCCTCGGCTGTCAGTGTAAACCTCTCCAGCATGACCGAGCTATTATATGTCCTGTAAACTTTTCATCTTTAAGGCGACGCTTTTTTTCATGATGCCAGGCTATTCGGGAGCTAACGGGGTCATCTCTCTATTTTAGAGCATGCTTTATGTAACTGGATACATTTATTTTTAACTCATATTCTTGCCTGACATTAGCTAACTGTCTGTCCATGCATTTTGTGCGTGTGTGTGACACAGAGGGAGTATATGCCAACTCCTATTTGCTCCCCACTGCTATATTTTTCTTCTACAAAACTGTCCCTCTGAGGGACATTTATCACCTTTGGCCAGTTTCCACTGTGCTGAAGTGCTCCTGAGCAAGGCACTGAATACCCATAAACCCCCCTAAGGGGCCTGCTCTCTGTGTGAGCTTGTGCAACTTCCTAACCAGGCATCTGTTAGGAAATAGCTAAAACCCAAAAATCCACCCTGCAGCCTCTTTGTGCTCAACATGTTTCAACTTGCCCATAGAGGTCCGCCCACCTTGGCACACTAACCTGTCCCCCTACAGGAAGAGCCTCAGTCTGTGTTTTAGAGTTAGCTTTTTTATGCATCAAATCAAACGTAACATTTTAAACTCTTTTTCCCTCCTCCAGTGGTGTCCAGACTGGCCAGCGGCGCTGCAGTTGACCGGTATGAGAGCGACAGGCAGCGGCACACATCTGTAATCAACCTCTTGGACACAACCAAAGACAGGAGGGTGGAGGAGGAGAGCAGGAGCGTGGGTGCGACCACAGCGGAGAACGGTCAGGAAAGCGAGGAAGACGAGGAGTACGATGATGAATATTACGATGGAGACGAGTACGAGGATGGCCTGTCTGGAGACTATGAGATGGAGCTGCCACGAGGTAAGAATGTCTCCAATTTCTCACTTATTGTTTCTGCACGTGCCTTAACGACGATAACGAGGTTTAATTGATTTCTCCGTGCTTTCAGTTGCCATGTCAAGCAAACCTAAAGACCCGTCTGCCATCCTGGAGGCCGACACCACAGAAGGAAAGAGAAGGAGAGGAAAGGGAAGAAAGAAGGGCAAAGGCAAGGGAAAGAAGAGGAATCCCTGCCTGAGGAAGTATAAGGATTTCTGCTTTCACGGCACCTGCCATTACCTGAAGGACATCCGAGTCCCGTCTTGCGTGTAAGTATCAGTCCTGCGTCCACCTGCACGACATTCACATCACATTTAACTTAATTATTAAGCCCTCGCTGTCCTCTTTACAGGTGCCACCCGAATTACTCCGGTGAGAGGTGTGAGTTCATCACACTGCCTGTTCAGTCTCCCGAGGGCTACAGCAGGACCACGGCTCTGGCGGTGGTGGCGGTGGTGCTGTCGTCCGTCTGCCTCACCATCATTGGCCTTTTATTAATGCTCAGGTGAGTGGTAAACACACAAACGCACACACTCACAGCCATACACACTCAAAAGATTGAGAGTTTAGCTGCTAAGACAGACAGAAAATAGCCTAAAACAAGCTCCTTGTCTCTTGTTTATTGCAGGTTTCACAAACGGGGAGCGTATGATGTAGAGAATGAGGAGAAGGTCAAACTAGGGTTAGCGTCCAACCACTGAGGAGACAAAGAGAGGTGAGTAGATAGGAGCAGGGCGACAAACACATGCACTGACCAGCATCTGTCTTCACTATTGCCTGGGTGGAATCAGAGTTTGCTCACTGCTTCTTTTTCTCTTTCTCATCTCAGGCAAAGATGCAGAAATTCTACCTCAAAATGAATAAAAGAGAAGTGAACCGCAGCAGGAGGAAAGAAAAATGAACGTACGTGAAGAAGGGAACGGAGGGTGACCGCCCGATGTTCTGCCAGACGTTCAGAGACAGAGCGGGCAGCTGAACGTATTCCCGATGGCCTCAGAAGAAGGCGGCCCGTCTGGAACTGGAATACTAAATGGTTCGGAGGGGATGGACTGGAGATGTGTCGAGCGTTAGGCGACGATCGCGATGGAACGAGGATGAACAGACTCTGTGCTGCTTCTTGACTGTGTGAAAAAAAAGTTTCAAGTGGAACTGATGTTTTGAACAACAAGAGCTCAATCTGGACAGCATTTTGTATTTTTTTTTCCTGCACAAGGCCATCATCTGTTTCTTTGTTTTTTTTTTCCTTTTCTTTTTGTGTGTACAGTATATTTATAATTTTAATTTATTTATTTAAGCTAACTGTATTTATGGAGATTTTTAACCATCCTTCCGGCAGTTTTTAAAATAATAATGTTACAGTTGTTTTTATATTTCGTATTGGAACTATATTTATTTATGAAACGGAAAAGCAAAGAATGCAGAAGCTCCTTGAGTCATGAAGTGTTTCATCAAAAAGAGCTGTAATGCTTAAATTTTAATTTTCGCACACGGTAGATGATCAATAGCACTGTGATTAATGAATTGATCATTGAATAGATCAGATTTTTTTGTTTTAATGTTCAGGGTAGTTTAAATGAGAGCAACGCCCTGTTTCCACTCACACATTCACACCTGGAAGCTTCCCACTAAGTGGCTTCACTATGACAGTTGAGGGTTCAGTGCTTTGCTCAAAGGCACATCAGTATTGGTAATAAGGGAGCCCTACTCTTTCACTTCCACCCCAACTTTATCCTGCAGGTTCGGGGATCTTCAGGCCACATTAGGCTTCGTGTTCTGCCTTAGTTTTATAATGACAGACCAGCATAGGTCACTAGGACACAATGCACTGGCAAAAAAAACTGCGCTCTCAGCCTCTGTATTGCTAAGAAACTTTTTTTTTTTTTTTAAAAAGGGAGTCAATTATCAAATGCACTGTAGCAAGAATTGGGTATAAAGATGTTGTCATGTCTTACCATCATTACAAACTGTTAAGCTGTCAAGGAAAGAAAAAAAATGTGAATTCAAGTGTTCAACCCTTTCAAACCCTGCCCTGCAGTTTTGAAGTGATTTTTATTTGTGATTTTATTTTTTTTTCAGAGCAAAATAAAACGAGATTATCTGAATTTTCTGCCTCTTGTAGTTCCTCACTGCATGTATAAATGTCTGATTGTGTGTTCTTAACATTAAGGGGAGTCTCACATGTTGCACCGAGAGATCAGTTAAGTAAGGTCAAGTTTATTTTCGCCCCTCGACTCGCTTCCTGAGTCGGACCACACATTAGTGCCTGTCTGGATAATGATAACAGCAGTATGTTCTTTTGGCCCATTCAGGCTTGTAATAATAGTAAACATAATATTTTTATTTCCCCTGTGTGTGACGTGTGAGCCACCGCTTTTAACCAACGCACCTGTATCCTGGCCATTAGCGCTATTATGTTCTGCGCTCAAAAGGCAAATATTTATAGTCAGTGATGTGTAGATATAGAATCAGAAACCCTACCCAGCTTGTTATGTTTAATTATGGTTATCTATACGTGGATACCAATGTTTTTCTAAGAGTTTACCAAATGATTGTTGCTAAATCAATGTTTCCCAGAGGTCTTACTCACTGGACCGCACGGAAAATGAAGACATTATTCGTTCCGTGTGTTGACAACAGAATTATTAGTCTCGCTGACAGATCAATCGCGCTCACTTACAGCTGCATGTGTGCTGAACCACGGGGAACAGATGTGAGGTGTATGAGCCGGGGAACACCTGATGTTGAGCCGCAACACAACACGCCACAGCACCACACACCATTACTCACACAGCCAACAGATGTCACGTTCAAAGACACAACCACCAACATCTGAGACCTCAACCAGCCCCGAATGCCACAGGCTTCAGAGAGACCACATACGGCAAACACTGGGACGCAACAATGCAGTCATGGATGCAGGTTTTAATGGAAGCAGGGACGGTCAAAAGGCCCAGCTGGACTCAAAGGCAGGTTGAGACCCAGCCAAACGTTAGTCACCCCCTTGAAGTCACCTCCTACACGGATGTTGTTACACCGGCACTGTGTGTGAGTGTGTGTGAGTGTGTGTGAGTGGGAATGTGGTAGAGTAATGCCTCAGCGCTGACTCTGCGTGGGTTAAAGGGGTTAACCGAACCATTACAAGCAAAAACATGCATGTTTGCTATGTGGATCGCTTTTCAACACTGTTTGTGGGTTCGATTCCCATACTTTCTATATATACTGAACAAACAAGATGCTGTTGGACTCCCATGTTCACACTGGGGGGATGGTAGTTGAAGACAGATGTTCGAGGGTGTGGTACCTGATTCAGGACGCAACTTTCCTCATAGCGTTTGTTGAGAAACTGAAAAACAGCTTTTAGCATGTGGTTTTCAGGGGAAAGTTGCAATATGCTGACAACTGTTGTTTCTCAACTGTCCAAAAAAAGGGAGAGAAATGCAAGTAATTTTCCACTTTATGTCTCATCTTCAGTGTAAAGCATGGGTACGTGTGTTTGTATGTGTGACAGGAGCTAGTCATTTACAGTAGTGGAGCCACCTAATCCCAGCCTCTCAATGTCAAGTAGCAGAGCACACAGAAATAGTGCCGTGCAGTCATGCTCACATAGCTGCTATTCCCGGGGCTGATGGCCACCAAAGAGCCAGAATGCTGAGGGAGTTCGCTGCGTTCTGGTGGACCGCAGCCAGGAAATAATGTCCAGTATGGAGGCCCATCATCAGGCATCAACGCGCTTCTGAATTTTCCTTGTAGGGCCAGGGTAGCGGCTCCGCAGAATAAGTAGCTTTTCCTTGTGTTTTCCAGCGTTCCTAGAGAGCTATTTCCACAGCTCAATAGGCATTTCCTCACAGGTTGGCCAAAATTCATTGTAAGTGGCAAAATTCATTGTGCGCCAGACGTTTGTGGGAAATAACAGGATCGCTATTGTTTGTGAACTTTTTTCTGGCGGCAGTTGTTTTCCTTGAAGGTGTGCCCCCTTGAATTAGTTTCACACACTCAAATGAAAGTTTCAATTTCATATTGTGGTGCACATGACAGTTGCAGCCAACGCAATAGAACCACCTACTGTGCTCAATACAGAAATGCATATACAAACTTTAAATAAACTCATTTATTTGTATTATTTGATTCAATCATTTCATGACAGGTTCTGAATCCATTCATAAAGTAAACCGCTCCATAGTCTTGATACATTGCCAAATAGACTGTAGTAATCAGATGCTAAAGCAGCTGCATTGGATTGAATCAGTGTAAAGATGGTGAGTTTGTTGTCGGAGGTGCTTCCTGCCCCGCTGAGAGGCAACAATGGGTAGTTTCCACACTCATATGGAAGTGCGCACGCCAACAGTTGGAAATATAATCATTCCCTCACCGGATGTCATCAACCGGAACGCCTCATTACCTCAAATTAATGAGTGAGTGCGCGCCAAAGTCAGCCTCGTGTGTTACATATACAAATTCTAGAAAAATGAAACAAGTTTGCATGTGTGTGTGTTTGCATGGTGCCACCGCAGACTGCTGTAAAGTCAAAATGAGGCTCCAGTCCAACATCGGTGTGCCACTCAGAGCTGATTGATGAAGTGTTGACAGGGACACGGTCATTGTCGCATGACAAGATGAAGCTGAGCTGGATCCGTGTGTTGCACAGAGTCGCCCCATTTACACAGTGCAGGGCTGGAGGGGGACGACAGGAATGAAGAGAAGGAGTGAGAGATAAGGTCAAAAGGGTAACATGAGAGGAGCAGAGACCAAACGAGAGCGATGGATAATGGGTCAAGGTGAGAACTTGTACTTTGGAGGGTGCTGACTTGTCTTCGCCTGCATGTGGATAAAAAAGATTAAGGTGTCAGAGCCATTCTGTCACTGCCTATCAAAGCTCTTCCCTCTCTGGCCTTTTGCTTTTATTCTCCTCTCAGTTCCTGTGAATTGGCCTCTGTTTTTTTCTCCATGCATCCCTATCCTCTCCTTCATTTCCTCATCCTTTTCCTGTCTCCTCCTTCTTCTCCTCCTTTTACATTTGACACGTGCCCAGAGCCAGTCTTAACATTTAGCAAAGGCTCACAACTGTCGGCATGACCAAAGCGACCCACAAAATCCAGAAATATTAAGTAATGAAAGCTCATTTTTCATTAATTTGTAAGATATTTATTCACTGACCAACACCCTTCGTTTGTTTGATGAAGACCTAGTCATTCTTGACTCATGCCTTCTCCCTCCACTACTTCATCAAGCTCAGCAACCTCCATTAACCTCAAACAGATTTTTCTTACCCCTACACAAAAAGCTGCAAGGGAAATGAAAAAAACATCAGTTCTAACAAAACTGCCACTACGTCAGAGATACCAGTATAAGACCAAACTGTCTTTAAGTTAATCAGCTCCCAGCTCTAGCTCTGTGGTGGAGGAAAAATACAAGTGTTACTGAAAATACGCAAAAATCAAATCATTTCCCAAATAGCAAACTGTTCTTTTAAAGTTACAGTAAAGTCTTATAGATTTCAGTCAGTGTTTCTTTGTTAACACTTGTAGTTGTTGGTGCTAACTAGGTTGCAATAATTCAGTTTCAAACAGACTCTCATACACTGTTTAACTTCAAAAATACACTTATTCGCGACGTTTCGGTGCTAAATCCTCATGAGGCAAATGGTTTGTTACAAAGACATGCCATCTTAAATAGGGAGTGGCATTAAGTCTGCAACTACACATATTTCCAACATGTTACATGAAAGCCTGAATCCCAAAACATCAATCCACTGAATGACGTTTTTCTATAAAATACGGAAATTAAGAAAAGTAAGACACTGTTTAGTCACAATTATGACTGTACACCCAAATGTTTACATTCAATGGATACATTAGTATGAAGTAAATGCTTAAAAACCCAAAGGACAAAACTCATCTCTAAAAAAATATATACATCTATTGCAGGCTTCCATATATAGATGAACCTTCAGTGATGCAGGTTCCATGGAATGGAATTACGTCTCATAAAATTTTAATCTGCACATTATGCATACTTACGTTCATTTATACTTAATAATTCAGCTCCCTTTTAATGTTACTCAGGAAAGACAGTCAGGCAGCGCTTAAATGTTGTCTTCTGTGTGCATGTGTTCATTCATCCATTTGCAAGTTGTAATCCTGTGACAAAGAGTGACTCTACAGCAACAAAATAGCTGTTGTGTATTTGCATCACAACATTCAAATACCCCGAATTACTGTCGTGTCACAAAGTTAGTTTCACATAATTAGCATTTTAGCCGTTGTTACAGGTACAACAGATAGAAAAACAGGTTAATATTGTTGCTCCAGATCCCCAGATCACCAAGTTGGCCTGTGCTCGCTCTGCTGCTTTCTATGTTAGCAGTGTTTAAAAAGCAGCTCGGCTCAGCTCTGGCTCTCTACACTTGCTCCTGATGCCAGCAGGAGCTGGGCAGGGATACCAGCAGATTCCCCGCTGCTGATGTCACCCTGCTGGACAGACACTTGTTATGTATCATGGTCACACTATTAAATTCTCACTGAGGTCTATTTAGGCCCCAAGGAGGCTGATAGCGGCATCACATTACTGACTGGGTAAGACGAGAGGAGGGAGCCAGAGACGGAGAGAGAGAAGGACTGGAGTTGGGTTGGGAGGGGACAAGGAAAGGAAGGAAGGAAGCGATGAAGACACAAACAGAGAAGAGAAAGCAATGCCATCTAACACACACACACACATCACCTGAACAAAATAACCCACACAAACAACAGCATGTCGGCAAACAGACAGGAAGGCTTGATGACTGCATGCTTGACTCATCTGTTTTCTCTACCCCTTACAGTATGCCCTGCGGTTCACTGAAATAAAAAAGAAAACTCCTCCCATATCCGCCCAGCGTGAATATGTGTGTGCAGAAGCAGGCAGCTAATGGTGGTTTTAGAGGATCAGCCCAACGCGTGCTGGCTAGTTGAGCTGGCTGACACCGCAGCTCATGACAAAGGAGGGGCGGACGGATGTCGGAGAGGACGGCAGCAGGCTCTGGTTACCGCAAGGAGTGGGCTCCAGGCATTCTTCTCCACTGTGTTTCCTTTGTGGTCGGCTGCTGTTGAAACTAAAAGAACACCTCACCCCTCCACCAGCCCTCACCCCCTCCAAGACAAACACTTTAAGCAATCTGTATTGTTACTTAAAGGATAGTAGGAGAAGAGAGAAGGGATTTTCCTTGTGGAGAAATACCTCTTCATGCCTAAGCCATGTGTATTTGATATAAGTCACTGAATGATCCTATCACTCCAGCAAATCGCATAAAGATGAACAGGGTTTTTTTTTTATCTCTTGTGTAGTGTATCAGATGTAATCACAAAGCTCTGATTTGACCTACCACAAATACAATCCCAGACAATCAGTTCATCAGATAAATCTATGACGACTGTAACGCAGGGTGATGACTGGGAGCTTAGTGGTTACAGAAGATGCCTTTCTTTGTTTTGTGACCCTTGTCCTTCTGAACATTCATGTCTGTTCCTGTATGGATTAAGGTTGTATTTAGGTACAGCAGTACTTTGAGTAAAATGCTCGCTTTAGCCGATCGGCAACCTTCAGGGCTGAAAAATGGCACCAATTTGGAAGTGCAGTTCCTTGAATGGCCACTAGAGGCTGACTCCACAAATTAATCAATCCCCATAGACTCCCATGTTCAGTTGTCCAACTTTATAGCAGAAATAAACATGTTTACTGCCGGGCAAGAAAAATTGTTTTGCTTACTTTCCCCATTTATGACAACTGTACAGGGAGTGAAGTTTCATATTACTTAGCCGCTGAAATTGTATTAAAGCTTGAAGTTATAATTACCCCTCTAAATGGGTAATTATAACTTTTTCTTACTGTTGGCTCATTTTTCACTGCAATATAAAGTCTTGTACATCTATAGCAACAATACAACCATAGCTAGAAATAGAGAGAACTTTTTTTTTTTTTACTATGACACAGTCATAATGCCAAGAATTATATAACCATACTGCCTTGTGGATGCCCGATCCCATCAGATCTCGGAAGCTAAGTGAGGTAGGGCCTGGTCAGTACCTGGATGGGAGGCCGTGAGGGAACACCAGGAAGCCTGGATGAATGCAGTGTGAGAGTGAGTGGTTGGTGGTGGTCGGAGGGGCCGATGGCGCAGATTGGCAGCCTGGCTTCCGTCAGTCTACCCCAGGGCAGCTGTGGCTACATATGTAGCTTACCACCATTGAGTATGGAGTGAATGAATAATGCAATGTAAAGAGTCTTTGAGTGTCCAGAAAAGCGCTATATAAAACCAATGCATTATTATTATTATAACAACAAAGAAAGTTGAAGTCCTTAGATTATTCTTAAAAATCGAAAAAACCTGGAATACAAATGTGTGATGTTTGAGTTAATATTGGCTTGTGAGTTGCACTGACTAGCACAGAGGTTTTAAAATGTCCTTATTGCAAATGTTTTATTTTGGAAAAGTTTGCAATAAAGTGATTTTATTGACATATCACAATTTTAAGATTGGATTTGGTTTATTTTCCTGACAGAACAGCACATCTGTGAGTATTTGAAGGCCTATTGGACAGATAAAAATCCAACTATTATTACTGTTTTTATAGTTTCTGGCTGATAAATTGTGCCTTTTGGCAAATTTTTGAAAAAGACTTCATGCCTTTCAAAGCACTGACGGGTTTGGAGGTTCAGTTCCACTCAAGCCTGACCTCTTTGCTCATTTTTGGATTTACATCGAGTTACATGAGTTACACGTGTACATGCTGATTTTCAGTGGATACAATATTTAGTTTGCTTATTTTCACATTTGCGAAATAATCAGTAATAAACACAAAATACAGATATGGTTTATGGGAGTGTCTATGTTTTTACAGATATTTGGTATTACATTTAGACCTGCTGAAGGCATCAGATGAAAAGTCAGGTTGTCACCAAAAATAGTTACAATTCTTCCTGAAAGGTTCATTAATGTCTTTACCAAGAAATTCATGGCAATCCTTCCCATAATTTCTGGAAGAGTTCACTAGAAACCTCATTTGCCACCCAGTGAATAGTCAGGGGACCACCAAAGTCATTACGATACATCATCTGTTTAGTCTGGACCGAGCGGCTGGCCCAACCTCGCTACTTGTGTTTGAATGGTTTAATATATAGTCCTTTGATAGACTGGTGAGGGGTCTAGCTGCCTTCTCTTCAGTGTGTATTGGAACCAAAAATCAACAAAGTTTAAGCAAATGACGCAATGATTTTTCCCACTTTTGAATTTCTTCATTCATCTGCATTCATGTCTCTGACTCCCTGACAGATTTACATTCCCCCCTGAGGCCAGCCGAGCATCCCACAGACTATTAGAGGGGTCTGTGACCTCAGCAAAGACTTTCCCCTCCGCTGTTCTCGTCTCAGCTTCAACCCACTGTTTTCTGTGTGTGTTCGCTCTCTCCTGCCGCAGCCTCGAGACAGTGTGGGAGCTGTTCAGAGGGCAGGAATGCAGAAGAGAGCTCAGCTGCCGGCAGAGAGGAGAGGAGAGGGAGGAGAGAGAGAGGCAGGAGAGGGGGATTTTTCCTTGGATGAGGTCATGGGTGATGGCGCTGTCAGAGTGAGAGCTGAGCTCGTGGCAGACGCGCCCCTGACCTCCCTCTGCCAGAGAAAATGGGCCGAGAGCACATGGAAGCAGAGAGATGACATCTAGTTTTCATCTCTGCCCATTACACCACAGCTAATCTCCCAGTCCAGATTGCTCCGTCTTTATCAACACACCACACGCGACAGCTAGCTTTGCACGAGGCATTAAAGTTAACCCCCAGCGGGCCACTTTAGCGGGCTCAGCCACGTGAAAAGCCCCACTAAAATCTACCCCATTACTAACTGAGAGATGGGGTGATTAGTAACACACTACAATTAGCATGCTCAGCACTCACATATGCACCAACACAGCTGATTCAACAGCAATATTGTCTCATCTTGAGGAGTGATCTGATGGTGTATTACTGTACTGATTGGGACCCGGGTAGTAGCAACTGTCGAGACGGCAGGATGATGGTGGTTATTATTGTGATTAGTCAGCCTCTTTTCCTCCCCATGTGTGAGTCACGGAGACCGACGCTCTGCGGCTTTGTGCCTCGGTGTGAAAAATATCTCTCCTTCCCTGATCCCCCTTCCCCAGCGTGGATTTCGGGAATGTGACATAGCACCAAAGCTTTGTAGGGGGACAATGGGGCCTCCATCTGAATGTGACACATCCCTGCGGGAGTGGTTGTTGTTTTTATACGTCCTCTCTCCTTCCACATGTGAGCTGGAATAGTTGGAGTCACTCTTGTTGGCTGATTACAGCATCACTGAGCACTAGCTGTGACACTAGTGTCAAAAATCCTTGACACATAAAGCAGCAACAGTTGATCATTAGCCAATGTGTTGTTGCGTATCTGTGGCTGACCATCGGCCACAGTTTATGTGGTGTCTCTGTCACTGTTCAGTAGTCTTCTAATGCCTGACATTTGGCTGACTAGGCATGTTTAAAGTCCTTCTATAGTCACTGATTACCCACCTAAACACTCATCTCCTCTATTAAAGTTACATATTTAGAAGTTTTTTTCAGGAACACAATCCCTTCTTGCCCTGAACTGGCTTAGAATTTTATTACTTTCTTCTTGAAAGTGCAGATCAATGAAGCCTCTGCCTCTTTCTCCAAACACCCCTCCCCTAATCACTGCAGCTTGAGCACACCAGCTCACCTACAACTGTCCTCAAACAATGTGAAACTCCAATTCTGAAGAAGAATGATGACATAGAAAGTCAGACCCTACAAGTTGACAGGATTGTTTCCTGAAGTTTGTTATGTATAAAACTCTGGATGTCCGAATCTGTGTTTTGGCGACTCTCATTACTGACTTATTTTACTCATGATGTGTATAAAAACATATATAAATATATATACATATATATATACCATATGAACATGTTAACAAGGTCAACCTGACTATCTTTGGAGAAGTGAGTCAAGGAGCCCAAGGAGTTCAAGAGCTGTATTGGTCATTTTCTGTGACTCTAAGACAACTCAGGCCACTGTGGGATCGCATTCAGGGTGGTATTGGCCTCTGATCCAGGAAAGAGGAAATTATGCAATTTCACAGAAACGATTTGACATCGAAAATTGCCAAACAAAGAAAGAAAAAGTGACGTAATGGCTGGTCAGTTTGGAAGTTTTTGCCTTTACCAGCTTTTGATGTAGTTCCACAGAGGTTGAGGTCAGCCTTTTGAGATTCCTTTTTTCTACAACCACGCACACCATAAAAGCTGCTTGTCACGTTGGAGAAAGTAGTAGGTTGCATTTTTTTTTTTTTACAATGCATGCTAACGCTCACATGTACAGACAAATATCAACAAGTAGGGAGTGACGGAGGCTGTTATGTGGAATTTCCATTTGACATCACTTCATCAGACATATTCCCAGCTGGTTTTCAAAGTATAAAACATGACAGTTTACACAAATTAGCAGAGGCATCATAAGAGCAGAGTAGTTTTTAGGGTTTGTTAGTTTTGCAGAGTACGGAGGACAAAAGCTGCATGATCTTCTTTGTGGTGCGTTTAAGTGCGAGACATGAGGCATCAGGGTGGCACACTTTACTTTTGATAGATTAACCTTTGTTGTGTTGGTTCTTTGAGGTCGGCTTGTGTGTCGGTTCTCTCCAGGGCTGATTGAGAGATCTGAACTTTCTGGTTACCCTTGAAACCGAATACGCCGAGTGTGTGTTTGCGCGCGTGTTTTAATGCTATTTTTGTTGCCAATTTTCAGAACTGTCACCGCTGGAATTCAATCACAGTCCTCCCCACCTGTTTTCATTTTCCCTCTCTGTCTGTCTCTTACTAACACAATCTGCCTCCCCATAAGGCCTCACTTCTTCTTTCGAAGACAGTGCAGTGATTGTTTAAGGCTGCAGGTGTGTTTGCGACTATGGGAGTTCCCTCACACTAATTATAGACTCCACACTGACATCTTTATTGTCACTGAGTTCTGTCCCTCCTCAAACACTCCCTCCATATATCTCACGGTGTTGTTATTTTCTTCTCTGACCCAATATTCAGGCCAGAAGCGGCTGAGCGATTATGTCTGCAGGAGTCTGAGAAAGAAACAAGTTTGGTAAACCAAGCAGCCGCACTATGACCGACCACAACATCCTCCCGCTCCTGTGCTCATTAACAGGCCTCTTTCCTCTCTTCCGACTTACGTCCATCTCAGTGGGGTATCGCCTCGCCCCCTCATCCGCCAACAAAGACCCCACATCAAACAGAGTTACGGACTGCCAGGAAGTGACACTGCCACACCACAAGTCTTTGTTTAAGAGGCTTGGTTCAGCGTGGACTCAGTTCAGCCCCTGAAGAGTGATTGTTGCAGAATGAGTAGGTACTGGCTACTGTCCAGGATGACATTCCTGTCACTACTGTGTGTGTTAGTGTGTGTGCAAGACCTCATGATAGCACCTTATATAGTGAAACAGGGAGGTTAAATCAACACTACTGCATCCAGTGAAGTTAGTAATGGTGGAGGTTTTTCTCCTACCGCTCTGGAGTCAGTGCCAACCTTTGCTGTCCATCTCTATAGTTACTGAAAGCAATGCCAAGCAGGGAAAACAACATCATAAAAGAAAATTGCCGTTGCGTTTTACAGTCATTATTGGATTCTATAGCTGGGTGGGTGGGAGTAATTGATTGCAGATGTTTCTTTGTGAGACTGAAAGAAATGTTTTGTGCGCTTGTGTGTCACTGTAGGATTGCAGTAGACAGCGAAGATGAGTTACAGTTTTCCTGGTCAAGGTTAGTCAGTCAGGAGCTCCCACACCCTATTTCTAAAACTGGCTGTCTCTTATCATTTTTTCTGAGTAAGCTATAATGTTTTCTTTGTTCTGATTTTTATATTTTTTTTGCTTTAATCATTATTGATGCATGTGAGTCAATGTGGGACTCTAAATTTCCCAACAGCTAAATTTCCCCAGATAAAAATGCTATAGAAGCCTTTGGTTTAAAATGTGCTTTTAACCTTCTAAACCACAAAACACACCAGTGAAGTTTGAAAAGCTTGTTATCTTAAAACAAAAACTGCAAAATTATGCTTTGTATCAGAGCCAGAAATTGTAAAAACAAAAAGTATCATCAGAATTTCAACTTTCTCACGACCCCTTAACTAATCGTCTGTGGCGTGCCGTTCCGTTTGAAAAAAAAATTAAATCAAAGCTTAAAATCTGGATATTTCATCAAAATCACTTCATTCAACACGTTATTTAAAAAAATTGCCAAAAATAAAACCCTTTTTTTTTTTTTTATGACCCAGACTCTGTAAAAAACTAAATATTCTGTGATTCGTGTTGCAACTGTGAAGCCAATCGTGACTCAGCTGCAACTGACTGATTGGTCAAAAATTCAGGGGCTTTTTGGCTGAACTGCAGGATGTGCATTTATAAAACAGAAAGGATACAAAGGAAACAAACTAAACATGTAAGTATTAAAATAACTATAGTTACTATAGTCACCTTTTTTCCAGTAATCTTAACACCTGTGGACACTTGGAATAAATGCTGCACAGGTTGATTCCAGGTTTCTTCAATTTTTGTAAATAAAGAAATTCACTTTCTTTTTTATCTTTTTGATGACTTATGACATTATAACTGTGTCATACTACACAGAAAACATGTTTGAGTTCGCTCTACTTCTAGCCATGGTTGTGCTGTTACCATAAAGGTGCAGGACTTCATATTGCAGTGAAAAATCAGCCTACAGTGAGTGACAATGTGACAGGAGCAGAAAAACGCTTTAGGAGTTGGTGGAGACCAAAACAGAGCTAAAAGTGGAGTAAATATTCTGAATATTCCAAATAAACACTAACGTCTAGAGTCCTGCTGAATGTTTAATCAGGCAAATGTTTGCTAAAATGTTAGCCATATCAACTTTTCAAGGTTATAAGCTGTCATATATATCAGATGTTTAAACTATTGTGAAGTTGTTCGCAAAAACGTATTACTTAACGTAGGTATAGCCTGTGACACGACAGTTTTATGTCATTTCAGACAGGACACTGATTTTAACCATTTATTTCAGACTGACATGTATGTTATGTTTGGTGGTGACTCTGCTCGAGTGATGCTCTGGAACGATCTGCGCAAGCATGACACAGACAGTCCCTGAGATCACAAACCCCCCGGCAGAGCCTGATAGTAACAATATTTAAAAGAATAAAGAATGGAACAGTCTGAATAGGCAGCAAATCTATATATGCACAGATCTTTCTTATAACAAGGAAGAGGCTGGGGAGGAGGAGGAGAAAGCTGACGATCGTGAAGGCTGATGCGGCAGCGATGTGGTGAGCACAGAGTGGGCCGAATGAATGAACGCTGCCTCAGTTATAAGGCTGACTCTGTGCCTGTATGAACTAAGGCGAAGCTCCATATATTTCTTGATGTCTTTATGCAACATTTCAATTTCAATTCAATCTTTCAGGTTTGTTAAATGCACAGTTTGTTATTTCTGCTGCAAGGGGTCTTAGTCCTAGACCAATCTTCACAGCCCTGTGTCAGCACTGGACAGGTCTGGTCTGGCTGCATACATTTTCATTCTACTATAGGGCATAAAAGACAAAAACAAAAACACTTTGGCTTGTTTGTATTTTGCAGTCATTGCAGGCAGTGCTAAGCCCAGGATGCAGCAACAGTGGGCCTGCAAAATAGTGTTGGAGGGGAAATTGTATTGGTGCATGTGGGGAGGTGGCATTACTGTAAAATGGCAAATTCCTGGCAAAAAGGCCCCAAAAACAGTAAAATGCTTAACCCACTGCTTTAATGGAACATTATTGGAGACATCTGGGGTAATGTAAGTACAGATGTAAGCAAAATATATATTTTTTAAAAACAACATTTTAAAATCACATTAGAAAACCACTATTGAAAAAATTGACAAAATGTAGATTATGCATGCATGTGGAATTCTAATTTAATAATGCCTGCATACCTAGAATATATGTGGTCCAAAGAACTGATTGGGCCTTTACAGTCAACACCCTAGAAATTATTTTCAGCACACGACCTCTGGCACAACTTGGCCCTGAAGCCTGGGCAGGAATTTTAGTTTGTTTTTTGTTTTGCTGACATTTGTCTCACCCCTCCCTGATTCTCGCCCTGCACATTTCTCCATTCTGTCCTCTTTAGCACAGTTTTCCATCCCTTATCTTGATATCCAGTTTGCTTCACAGCTGCTAAAAATAACCCTTCTGTCAAGACCATTGTGTCTATTTATGCCATAGTAAACAGTGCAGCTCTGTTGTCTCACCCATTCTTTTGGTTGAAAATTTTCTTTTGCTTCTTCCCGGTAATTTTTCTTTTACGCTTTTGTAATCTAATCCCTGAATGACGCTGCACATGTATGTGTGTCTGTGTTTCTTTTGAGCCTGTTTATTGTGCGTGAAACCGGGTGGATCCTCAGGCAAAAGGAGATACGCTGTCTGCACATGGACAGGCTTTTCCTCCTGGCTGATTACTGCAGAGTCATAAACGGAAACACACACACACAGACACACACACTGACGACACACTGCTGACCCTACACGCCCAAGAAAAGGCCCGTCTTGCATAAACACGAAGATTGTTCTTTGTTTTCCTATTTTTCCAGCACCCCGTCCCTTACCAACATAGCTGGGTTTTCTTCCATCTGTCTGTCAGTAGTGTTATTTTCAGAGGCTTTCTTTAGAAGTGGGTGTTAGTGTCCTAAAGCGAAGCAAATGCACTAAAAATACAAACAGCTAAATGATCTAAAAATAAAGGAAAGGGGGAACCAGGGGAAGGAGAGGATGTGGAGGAATAGAAACTAATGTCTGAACATTTTGTTTGTCTGTGATCAGTGTCACAGGTGTCATCTGCTTTTACACACAACAGAGACATGCACATTAGGATTTAGGGACCATCTGCTGCACACAAGTTGTTTCGTCAGACGTTGTTTTGGTAAATTTGCAAAAAAAAATGCATATTTTTGTTTACAATTAAACACCAATTAAACAGATCAGAGTGACTATTAATTGGTTATTTGTTTTCTTTTACATCTCCTTATACCCTGGAATCAATGGCTCTTCTATTGCTACTGACGCTGTCCTCTTCCATACTGATGAGGAAGTTCTGAGTTTTTTACCTTGTATGTTTATTTATATGCTGGATGACACATCATGAGCAAAATAAGCAGTCAATGTCATGATGGAGTATTTCTCATTGTGAAACTGTACCATTAACAATCGCAAAGACACCAATTCTGACTTCCGTTTCATACGTAGCAAACCAAAGGAACCAATCCTGTCAGCTTGCAGGGTGGGACTTTCCGTATCTTTTTATTCTTCTTCTTCAGAATCGGTTTCTGGTTTGAACATGTTTGGTTGGATTACTCAAATGTTACAACTTGCCATCAACCTTCTAAATATGTAATGTTGACACACAGAGATGAATTTTAAGGGGTTTAATCAATGATCAAAGGGTGGCTTTAATAACTGCAAGTCTTACTCATTGTTCAAATTGTCATTACTGTCATCAAAAGAACTCAATGTCAAGAGACTTTTTCAGTTTAAGGTGCCAAAGTACAAAATCGTAAGATTCTACGGGGGGATTTAATTGATTTCCCAATTCAACAGGGATCATTTCTACAATTTTGATGTCGTTAAACATTTTGTTTCGCCTAAATCTCAAAACATTACTGATCTCATACACATCACAGCTAAACTATATCTCTGCAAACATTTGTGCTGCTCACAAGCCTTGCTGGCCCAATAATCAACCCCTAATCCAATCACTTTCTCTTCTGCCTCCTTCGAAAACACACCAGCGATAAAATGAACTCCTGCTTTTATTGAGGTGAGGGGCCAGCTCCTGTAAAAGTTTTAACAGCTGTCCTTCATGTACAACTTTTCCTGCTCCCCTCTTCAGTGGCAAGTCCTGTATGGTCTATAGCACAGCTTTCTTGAGTATGTGCACAATATTCAAATAGGTAGGTAGGTAGGCAGGCAGGCAGGCAGGCGGATGGATGGATGGACAGACAGATAGACAGATAGGCAGATAGATAGATAGATAGATAGATAGATAGATAGATAGATAGGTAGATACTTTATTCATTCCTTTGGAGAAATGGATACTGAACGTGCAAATAGTGCTGGTCGAAGAAATAGAAGTAGGATGCCAAAACTGCTGGTATTTACAAAAAAAGGTGGAAAAA
>OMNN01100768.1:0-29727 GCA_900302755.1 Chromis chromis
GGGGTGGGGTGGGGTGTGGTGCGAGGCGCTAAAATGTAAAAAATTGAGGATATGAATATACTTTTGGGGGGGGAGGGCACCAAAATTGAATCACGTGTTCCTTGTCCCATTATCAACATTTCCTGAAAATTTCATCAAAATCCATTCATAACTTTTCAAGTTATCTTGCTAACAAACAAACAAACGGACAAACAAACAAACAGACAAACGCCGGCAAAAACATAACCTCCGCTTGGCGCTTGGTGGAGGTAATTAAGTGATTTTGATTAAATAATATTGGAAGCTTAGATTTGGTTAATTTTCCCCACTGAGGAACACGTTTGTCAAGAAAGTTGAAAATCTAATTTTTCTTTTTGTTTTCCAGTTTCTGATAAATGATTTATGAGATCAGCGTTGGCCACATTCTGACTCCAGTCACATGGTCATGTTACTGCTGATATGTGCAGCCTCTATTTTTATTGAGTTTGAGTTTCTTTAATAAACTAATTTTTGAGGAATTTATGCTTTAAGTGAAAGTACACAGCAGAGAGATGAAAGGAAACATGAGGACAGAGAAATACAATGGAAGGGGAATAACATGATAGTCATGACAACATCAGGAAGCGTTCTATCAAGTTGTAGAACGGTTCTACGCTGAGGTTTCACTGTGTGAGAGGTGATGGAGTGTTTGTTCCTCAGGCTCCGGGTGACCTGTAACGTGATGAGAAGATGTGATCACAGATACCGCTGGAGTTCACGTGTCTGTTATCGATCACCATATCTCATTATTCACCTTCAGGATCCTCGGCGGCTGAAGCTGTTTGCATATCCTCACACTGACCTCCTCCCTGTTATTGACAGGATCTGTGTTTGTACAAACTGCTGTGGTGAAAGTGGATCTCGCTCTGAGCTTCCTTCAGCTCGGTGTGTTTGGTGCGTCTGCGGGGATCCACCCACTCTGTTTGACTGAGGAGGAGCGATGATGCTCTTCTGTTACTTAGCAGCTCAGAAATTCCCGATAAGATCTCAGAGGAAACTTCCTCTGCAGGACCAGTTTGCACACATGGGTGGTGCACAGGTGCATTACAGCCGGTTTTCATATGTATTTACAATAAGCCTATTATCCGGACTAACATTTGATTTAAACATGAGACACTGTGTATGCAATTTGTATTGTGGTCTGATAGATGTGCAGCCTAATGAATGTGAATATCTGCCACAATGCAGGGCTTAAATCTGAGGATGTTGTTTATTCAGAGTGTCACGTTTGATTTTCATGAGTCCATTTTGTTTTGTTTGTTTGTCTCTCGGTGTAAAAATCCTCAGGGATCAATTTATAATGAACTGAAAGAGCGATAAAATGCTACAAATCCATTTTGCTGATAAATTACCACAGAAAAACAAGAATAATCTTGCTAATGTGTAGGCAGAGGTGTTAATATTTTAGTTTTTTTCCATCGGCTAATTTGCTTTAATGCTCTCGGGTGCTTTTTTGTTCGGTTTTACAGTTTGCTAATGGCAAAATGATGTTTGTTTATCTCTGGTTTATCTCCTATCTTTTCAGTGTGATTACAACTCTGAGCAAAAATGCTTATCTACAGTTTATAACGCCGGTATGTAATCAATCATGTTCATGTTGAGATCTGTTACTCCAACCCAGAGAATTAAAAGGCCTTGTGTTTCCTCTTGTCTAAATAAAAGCTCTCTGAGGTGTCTGTGGAATTCACTGCTTAATGATTCATGCTGGCAGCAAACAGAGAGTGTGGGCACTGAGGTGGACGTATGGAGGGCCGTAAATAGAGCAGAGAAGACGTGTTTGAATTATTGATCTGGACGTTCTGTGGGATTGTGACTGTGATCCAGTCAACGCCCCGATGTGCTGCTCACCTGGCAACGTGCAGCTGCAGTCAGGGGCACCTGTGGAGGAAACATCCCACAGGGAGTCACCTAGCACTGAGAGGCGTTTTATCAGCCACCAGTGAGGATGATCTTTACAAACTGGTGCCAGAATCTCTCCTGATAAATATGTTTTTCCACATTAAAGCATATCTCGGTGCCACTGCGACTGTTTTTTCAGCACAGCTCTGTTTGCTGATGCCGTGTTTGACCACTGTGACTGCTTAGAGAAACACAAGTGCTTTATTGCCTGCAGCAAGTTGCTGAATTAATAACAAGGCAGACAGCACTGGAATAGAAAGGCTTTATTTCACAGCCGGCTGGCCAGCAGTGGCTGTTTGTCATCAGGAAGCATCTGTAGGAACATGACAGATGATAGTTACAGGCTGACAGGGTGGAGCAGCTATTAATGGTCCATTTTAAACAGAACCGCTGAGAGAAATCGCAGCCTGACATATTAAAACTTTCAGTAACACTTTAGAATAGGGCCGTTATAAAGCTGTCATATATGCTCTAAGATAAAAGACTGTATTAGTGAAGGTAGTAAGTACAGTACAGTATTATGTACTGTGAGTTATTTCATGCGACTTTACATTTCTGCTTCTCAACAGTTCAGAGGCAAATAACACACCCTAATACTGATTGGTCTTAATCTTACATTTTAATTTAGTGTGGCAAATATGTATTTTATATAATCTTTAACTGTAATATTTACTGTAATCGGGTAAACTCAGCTCATAAATCACACAGCACGGTCTATATTATTTAAACTTCTTGGGAAAATTTGCAACACCAATCTTATTTCTCTACTGGAAAGCACTTTGGATCAGCAGCTGCTGTTTTAACTGAGCTATAAAAATATCAGTGACTTGACCTTTTACTCTATTACATTTCTTTAACAACTATAGTTGCTATTGACCTTTCAGATTTCAAAAAATGTTTGAGTTTCAAGAGGTAAAGTGATCCAATAGGTCACAAAAAAGCCAAGATTACATGTCACAGCATTTTGCTTTTTATTCCTCAGTGCCGAGGCCTGGGGCAGGTTTTCAGGATTTCTGTCCATCTTTATGTATGTATGTTGGAGCGTCCTATTCTTGTGGACGCAGTATCTTGAACGCTTGGGGGGAATTTCATCAAATTTGGCAGAAACATTCACTATAACTCAAAGAAGATCTGATTAAAAGGTGGTGGTCAAACATCACTTCGCCCTCATGCAACATGTTTTTGGCCAAGAATTCATTCACTAAATATGACAAAATTTTACACAGATGTCTAACAGGATGAAATTATGACGTGATGACATTTTATATCAGAAAGGATCAAAGCTCAGGTCTGGACAGACATGGATTTAAACTGCAGCTTGACTGGTTGGCTGAAGCCTGTGACCACCAGGCAATAATTGTAGTTCTTTGTTAAAGTCCCCATTCATCATTGTAGACATTTTTCTTACGACCCTTTAGAGGGGCCCAGTCCACAGTTTGGAAACCACTGGACTTTTTGAACCAATAAACTACAGTGTATTCAAAGTGGTTAAATCTAGCAATTACTACAATGGAAAGCTTTACTTCTATACTGATGCCTCTGTATTAACAGTATAATTAGTGATAGTACTTTACATTTTCAGCTACTCTTAGTGCTGCATTTAAATGCTGAACCTTTACTTGTAATAGAGTATTTTTACACTGTGGTATTGGTACTTCTGCTTAGGTACATGATCTGACTACTTCGAGCACTGGAATAAACATTATTAAGCATAAATTAAAAGATGTTTTGGAATGCCAGGTTGTGAGCATACAAGTTAGATAAATTGTCATTTGTAAAACCATCAGTTATGTCTTATTGGTTTAACAATGAGCCAATAAGCCTAAGATCAGATGAAACAAACTATGTTGGCAGAGGCTCCTTGTCAACATGCGAAACATGAGCCCACAACCTGGCAACAGGTTCACTGAACAGTAAAGCATGAGTTAAATGTTTCTCATCATTAAGAACCTCTGGAAGTCGTGTCAACCTCTTTGTAAACTGCAGCTCAGTTTAATCTCAGTCTTCTGAATGCGCCTCTGTGGTCCAAAATTCTCTCTGTAAATCAATAAATGTTGAGAGTCATTATCGTGATGTCTCAGTGAGCAGCTCTTGAATTTACTTTGACTGAATAGACGTTCCCCAACAACAGCAATAAAACAAAGAAGCTTGCTTTCAGCGGACTGAATGGAGTGATTAATAGTCAGAGAGTAAATAAAAGGCCTGTGTATCAGTGGTGTTTGGATGGAGATGTGTGTGTCTCTGTGTGCGTGTGCGTGTTCAAGCATGTGTGTGTACATGCGTGTGTGTGTGTGTTACAGTAGTTGCTACACACAGCGGAAGTCTTCCACACTGCTGACTGAGTGGCTTTGACACAAATTCCTGCTCACGCATGGCAGAGCGAACAGTCTCGCCTCAGCAACTGCTGCAGCCTCCCGTCCAGAGGATCCAGACAAACGGCACATGTGGGACGAACCGCAGAGCCGAGGAGGACGAAGGCTCCTCTCAGGGTCACACAATAACTGTCTGTGCTGCTCCTTCCTCGGTTGAGTTTTGCTTCGTCGGCCTTGTATGACCTGTACCACCTTCTCACTCCTCTCACCGTTCAGCTCAGTTAATCAGGGGCAACAACTAAATAACTAATTATCATCATTGATTAATCTATCGATTAATCACTTGACTATTGTAAAAGAAGAATCACCAAGAACCAGTGAAATTTGGGCATTTCACTTACATTATGTATTTATCAACATTGCTGCTGATTTATTTACTGTTGATCAACTAATTGGTGAATGGATTACTTGTTCAAGCTCTGTGATCAATCCTGCAGGTGTTAAGTCTGTTAGTTTGACTTATGAAGGTGAATCTGTCCCTCCTGGATCCACTCAATATGAAACTCCGTGTTTGTGATTTGTCTTTCAGTTCATCAAAAAATGTGTGCATCATTTTATCATTTAGGAACTATTGAAAATCTGATCAGAAGGAATGACATTTTGGGACTTATGGTGTTGTATTTTGGTTCAGGTAAGAAAAAGAATTCAATGATCAGATGTCAGTGTTGGCAAAGTAATATCAGCATTACAAACAGGCAAGTTCAGCTTGTGACTAGAACTGAAATGATTGATAATAATAATAATAATCTAACCTTTATTGATCCCCTTGGGGAAATTCCTTCTCTGCATTTCTCCCATCCTATTCAAAGTTAACCTTAACTATACATACTAGGAGCAGTGGGCTGCCGCGGTTCAGCGCCCATGGAGCAGTCAGGGGTTAAGGGCCATAGTGGTGGTGACTGGGACAAGCGGTCGCTATCACTTTCCCACCTCAACCTCTTGCCAGTCCGGGGGCTTGAACCGGTGACCCACCGGTTACAAGTTCGCTTCACAAACCACTAGGACACCACTGCCCCTAGTCGATAAACTGATTGACAGAAAAGTGTTCTGCCACTATTTAACCATCTGAGCCCCAAAACCCACAAACAGGTTTAAATGAAATAAATAATCAAAGAAAATGTCCTTTTTTATGAATTGTGGCAATTATAACTTTGCTATAATGCACAAGAGATATTTTTGAGTTCTCTGTCCTTCTAGCCATGGTTGTGATGTTTCCATAGAGGTGCAAGACTGTGTTGCAGTGAAAAATCAGCCCACAATGACTAAAAATGTGACAGGATCACCCAGAAAGTGTTTGGCTTTCAGAGGGTGAAATAATTTATCAATAATATCAGTCAGTTGTCTATCTTCTCTTTAGTTCAGGTTGTGCAGATTTTTAAATCTTATGTGAGCTGTGAATTGTTGTTCTCACATTCTGACATTACTGACAGACCAATTATTATATTATATATTTCTGATCCTCAATATTGAACAAGGATTTTGCTCCTCTGTAAATCAGATTTTGATGGGTTATAGTGTCTGACAGGACGGCAGGACACAAACAACTATTCTTCTTTATTTCAGGTATTGTAATGATGAACTCATCAAATATATGTAAGGTGTGAAAGCAGACAATAATCATCATGAGCCACCTCAGTCTGCAGAGACTGCAATCATTTTGTTTGGCGGCTTCAGACTCTGAATGCACAAACACTTCCAGCTCACTGCTTTTGAGCCATCATGTTGTTCCACCGAATATGAATTCAGCACAAACTGCAGCCTTATTCCCAGAGGGAGGAGGGGAGTCATGCTGGGTGTGACACAGAGGGAAGAGAAAGACTGCAGACACTGTCAAAGAGAAACCAGCGTTTATAATTTAAAGTCAGATTTCCTCTGTTGCACATCAACAGTGTCATGATTTATATTTCATCTGTTCCTGTATGTTTGAAACAGTTTCCCTGATATGAGGTTGATGATGTTACACGTCTATAATGTCACATACTGTATAGGACAGGTGCTGTGACTGGAATAAACAGCGTATAGCAGTGTGGAGCCCCAGATGGTGAGACTAAGGTGATACTTCTTGTCACCAACAATATTAATCCTCATTTCTCTCCACTTTTCTCCATCCATCTCCAGGAGAGCGATGCGAGCTGTCGTCCCGTTCGGGTCGCTGCGCTCCGGGAGTCTGTAAGAACGGAGGCTCCTGCGTGAACCTGCTGGTCGGCGGGTTCAAGTGCGAGTGTCCGCCGGGCGGCTACGAGAAGCCCTACTGTGAGATGACCACGCGCAACTTCCCGCCACACTCCTTCCTCACCTTTAAGGGCCTCCGGCAGCGCTTTCACTTCACCCTCTCTCTCACGTAAGCCTCCCTGCATGGAGCTGCGGCTCACCTGTCACCTGAGCTGATCCGCTGCCTTCCTGTCATCTATGATTCACTCTTCATCCACCCACACATCCCCACTTCTGTGTGCACGCTCTCCAGCTCTCACTCCCCTCACATTTATGTAACCATAATGGCATTTAATAGCAATAATGGGATCACTGAACAACAGCCATCTGCTGTAGAGCCACTTGAGTATCAGATTATGGCACCTGAGCTATAAATACAGAAGCACTGCTGAAATATACCGTGTGTTAGACGTGTGTGCTCTATAGAGACTGGCAGCCTGTGAAGCCAATGTTAGAAAGAAGGTGAGCTGGATGAGGTGTGTTTCTGGAGAGGATGTGAACCCAGCAGCCAAGAGTGAGTCTGATCTTATTACAGTCAGTGTCACTGGTCACTTTGAGCTGTGAGTCAGCGCCTGGCCTGTTTCAGCACCGTCTCACTCACCAAGGTGAAGACTGAGAGAGGCTGTTTTATGTATGTGAGCAACATCATAACTGTAGCCAGCTTTTGAGAGGTTAATTTCCTTTTTTAAATTGAGTTTCAGGTTAGTTTTCTAGTCTAGTTGTAGTGGAGAATCACTGTATTATTCTATTGCCCAAGCACAAATGTAGATGCAGTCAAGTCAAATAAAAAGTCCATAGACCCACAGTGTGTGTAGAGAAAGCACCACATATTGCACAACACTATACATCAGTATGTACTTTCTTTATTTGCCAGATCAGTACATCTTTAAAAGAGCAGTTTGAGATTTTGGAATATGTGATTATAGGCTTTCTTCTTTTCATGTTCGTACACTTTTGTTTCTTTATTTATTAAGCAAATAAGATATAAATGTTAATTAGTGATCATGATGAGGTGTTAGTGGGCAGATTTTGTTACCAGATCCAGGCTACCTGTGTCCTCCTGTTTCCAGTTTTCATTCTAACCCAACCTGCTGCAGGGTGTAGCTTCATATGTACCATATGGACATGAAGGTGGTGTCAATTTCCTCATCTAACTTTGGCAAAAAGGTGACGCAGCTTATTTGCCACTGTTCCATTGTTAGGTACAATAAAGGCAGGTCTAAATATGGACCATTTTGTTTTTATGTTCAAAAGCCGACTCTAGAAGCAGAATTGATGACATGAGAAGTGATGTCAGTGCTAACACTAGCACTTTCTCTGAGAGCTGGAGGTGATATCTCAAGCCTTAATTAGCATTTAGCAAAAATAGCAAAGATCTGAGCCCAAGGTTCCTTCTTTTTTCTGCACAGCACAGAAAGAAAAGAGCCAACCTGCAAACACCTCATGTAAATTTCATTCTGTTAGTTTTATCAGAGGGAGTTCAGTTTTACTTTATGCAATATTTTATTGCTTATTATTCTTTATTTCAAGCAAGACACTACAGGCAGAAATATTGCATGAGCCGACCAATTTCGGCCTCCATAACATTTCAGACTAGTGGAAATTAGTTTTTTCTCTCATACTTTCAGCCACAAATGTCCACTTTTGTAGCACTTACATACCCCAGACTTTCTATCTACATTATGAAGGTTTCTACAGACGGGTTTATTTATAGATCAGTTATAGCCTGATTCATACAACATTTTATTCCTGAAAACATGGCGAAAATGTTTATTTTTTGATAGAAGGACACATCCCAAACCCCCTCTATTAAAACACAAGAACCAAGAATTTTGACCTTGCTCAGATTTCTGCTCTGGAAATGTATGCAAATTAGTGCATATGTAATTAGATAAATGCCAAATTTGCATATTTAAGCATTAGAATTCAGAAAACTTGTAATACAAAAGCAGTTGTCTTAATTTAGATAATCAGCTAAGGAGGTTTCATGGTGAAATGTTTACCCTTACCCTTCTAGCAGTGCTTGTGAACTTAGTCAGATGTAGTTTTACTTAGCAAAAGTTACTTTTCTTGTCACTGTGGAGGTGTTTCACATATAAATACATCTTTCTTGTGATCGAGCTTCCACGGAGTGTCAGAATCATGGTTGAATCTGTAATTAAAGCTGAAGCTTTACATATGTGGTTGATCATTTGGAGGTGCTTTGTGGAGGGGGAGGTGCTTTAGAAATGAGCAGATGAGCCGTGAACGCTGAACACATGCAAAGACAGCAGGACCTCCGATCTGCATGAATCCTCCATGTGATGAAACCAAATCGATGATAAAAGCTGTTCTGTTTGATATCTGTCACAACAGACGACAACACGTATCAGCTCTCGGACGGTATCACAGGGAACGTGTACTGACATTTCGCCTGACTTATTGTGATTCTTGTCACCTTAGACGTGCTTGGCAGGGCCGACACTCACAATGGCTGCCGGTGGAAATAATATCCCCTTGTGAGCTCTGTGTACTCGGCCCTGCTTTAAGCGAGGCTCAGATGACAGGCTTTTTTGATGGAGAACTGCTCCGACCAGTTTTGACAGCAGTTTACATTTCAGTGGCGGGTCAGAGGAGCTGTGAAGTAGCTGCAGAGTAAAAGGTGCCGATACAGAGAGCTTGAGGCAGGTGAGGTCAACAAGTGGCTCCGTTACCTGAGCCGGCAGTCGTCGGGTTTCTCCCAGAAAGAGCTGCTGTTATGACAAACCTCTCAGGATGTGGATCTTGTTCACACAGACCGACGACTAATTTAAGGTCTGAGTGCTGCAATTAATGCTGAGATTTCACTGGAAGTACAGTGTTTTAGGATCAGTACAAGCAAGATGATATTTCTCAAACTGATCATTGCTCTATTGAGCTCGTTTTAATCTTGATATTGAACAAAAGCATAGGTCACTGCTCAGCACATAAGAGTGTACAGATTAAGAACATACAGCTATGTGAGCGGCACTGTGAGGCTGACGTTTAGGAGGTATAATGTTTCGATGTTTGTGTGCCAATATTTGAGAATTTGCACTAAAAACAAAGTATTTGATGTGCAGCTGAAACAGGATGTTGCTATTTTTCTGTTTAATATAATAATGTAACCCTCTGAACCCCAAGGCAGTTTCTGGGTGTTTTTGGTAAATGGTCTGCACTTATATAGCGCCTTTTTGTACCTTAGCGGTACCCAAGGCGCTTTACATTCACCCATTCACACACACATTCACACACCAATGACGACAGAGCTGCCATGCAAGGCGCTAATCTGCCATTGGGAGCAACTTCGGGTTCAGTGTCTTGCCCAAGGACACTTCGGCATGTGGGGGGGCCCGGGGATCGAACTGGCAACCTTGCCATTAGTGGACAACCCGCTCTACCACCTGAGCCACAGCCGCCCTTTTTGCACTCCTGTTACAGTTTTATTCACTGTGGACTCATTTTTCACAGCAATATAAAGTCCTGCACCTCTAAGGAAACAGCACAACCATGGCTAGAAGAAGAGATAACTTTTGTGCAGTGTGACAAAATTGTAATGCCATAAATCTTAAAAAAAAAAAAAAAAAAAAGAAAAGTTGAATTTCTTTGACAATTTATTTTACATAATTGAAAAACCCAGAATCAACATGTACAACATTTTTGTAAGGGCCCACAGGTGTTGCCATTACTGGGAAAAATGCTGGCTCTATTTCCTTTATTTAACCAGGTAAAAAACTCATTGAGATTAAAATCTCTTTTCGTTACATTTGTAAAAAACAAACAGACAATACAAGCAGACAAATACAACAGTCACACAGCACTAATAAATGGAGCATGGCATCCAGATTAAATGCAACACCATAAAAAACAGCTCTAATGCAGGTTGATGTCAACCGTTAGCAATAATGTCAGGAGCAGTCACATTTACCTATAGAGCCATTTTCTCTATCCCTTAGAATGGTCTTAAACTACTCCATAGTAAATCTTTAGTATTCAGATCCTCTGAATACTAAAGATATTTTACTACTTGCATTTTTATTTTGTTGCCATACTTGCCTCTTCTCTGTTGTGTGTAAAGCCTGCAGTTCCAACAATTCAGCAAAAAAAGTTCAGCAATTCTGTCGAGAAGCTGAGAATTTTTTTGTTTTTTACAGACTCTAGTCAGAGCAAATCATTTCTTTTTTGTGAATTTTTAAATTACATATGTAGAATAAAGTGATTTGGATGAAATATCACCATTTTTAAGCTTAGATTTGTTTTTTTCAAGAGAACAGCACATCACAGGTGATTATTTCAGGGACTTTCCAATAGTTACAAATCTAGTGATTCATTTTGTTTTCACAGTTTCTGGCTCTGGTGATTGCTGTAATTTTGGCATCTTTTTTTTAAGATTACATACCTTTCATACCCACCGGCTGGTTTTGTGCTTCAAAGGATAGAAACAGCTATCAAACAACACCACAGCCTTTAAGAAACTGTGATTCTCCCACCAATTTCTGACATTTCATAGACCAAACAGTACAAACAGTCAATTGATGTTGTTTCATTGCTAATGAAAAAAACTTGGTCATAAACATTTTGGACAAATATAGAGTTGTCTCTATGGTACTGCTACAGTGAAAATTCAAACATCCCCAAAGTCTTCATATTTCATCCTAAGAGGGAAACAGGAACCAAGTGTCATAGTGATCTATCCAATAGAGGCATTTCACTGAGATCCTCAAAGGAGTCAGGTGAGATTTCATAGAAATCCATCCAATAGTTGTTGAGATATTTCAGTCTGGATCTAAGTGTTAAATCAATATTAAATGACAAAAAAATCCTTAAATACATTACAGCAGTATGCAGGTGGAGAGACTCATTTTCTTCCCAGCAGTTAACTGAAACATAAATCTGAGTGTCTTTATATCACTCTCATAGGCTGTAAAGTCAATAAGAGGATCAGTTTTTTCCTCCCCACTGAGCACGTCTTATGCAGTGCAGCATGTTAGGATAGCGTGACATGGTTCCCTACATAAGGGCAGACTGGTTGTTATTTTTACTGATGGGTGCCTAATGTGACACGCAGTGATGCCAGTTGAGTCAGTATTTAGTTCTGGCTGATTACCCTCATAGTTCAGAGGGCTCAGGGGGGCAATGCGGAGCAGCCTTTTAAATCGATCCGTCAAAGACTGAAGGGCTGCTGAAGAGACTCGAGATAATAATTCTCTTTGGCGTTTTGTGTTTTTTACTGGATGTGTAGAAGCCGTCTGACTGCCCTGTCTGCACTCTCTCCACCATTATTATCCGCTGGAGCATCGGCATCCTCTTTTCTCCGAGGTCATGATAATCGTTTCTCTCAGTAAGCAGGTCAGTGGTGCCATGCCCTCTGGCTGCTCTCCAGCTCAAGAATGCTGCACAAACAGCATCGTATACAGTATCCCCTCCAACCCTAAAAGAGAGGGGGGCAGCTGCTCACGTTGGCTCCTGGCATGTATAGATATTTGGATGTATGAGTGACATCCTTAGACGGAGGCTGCAGCTCCATTTGGGCAGAGACGAAGAAGAAGAAAGTCTCAGTCTAGCCGTGACCTTTGTGAAAGTAAAATTAATTGGCTCTTTTGAGGAACATTTAGGCTGCATGTTAATGGAGTAAATGACCAGAAAATACAGATGCCAGGAAGCCGCACATGCTTCTCGGGTTGGCAGATGTGCACAGGAGGCCTCATTGTTGGGTCCCCAGTGGGATGGATAATGAATAAATCTGGTAGTTAGTGCTGGATTCTTTTTCCTATAACACACTTTCAAACATCCCAGTGACCCATTTCCACAGAATCAGATTTACGACCACAGACCACAGCTGACAGGTAAAGCGTGATATTTTTAAACCACCGCAGACTTTGATCCCACATAAAGAGAGCGAAACACCATCAGCTCTCCGCTCCCACATTTTGAACCATGTGTGTTCAGATGCATTGAAATGTGCGTCAGGATCCACCACGGCAGCTCCAGGCGCTCTGGTTGCACCATCGAGATGCAAACAGAAATCTGAAACTGAGGTTGTGGTTACAGCAATGGCAGCTGCCTGCACTCTCCTCCATGAGAAAATGTATTTTGAAGCTGTCATTACTCTGAACTGTCTTACTCCCGTGCGCCTCTTCCTTAGTAGCAGTAATGCGTTCCCCCAGCCTGCTGCTTTGACATTGCCCTAGTTTTCGGTCTCTGTGTTGTAGTGTGTCATTTAATGTGGCTCTGCATCTATTCAAGGCACGCACATTCCTTGACTGTGAATGTGCTGAAAATATGACGTTTTTACCCTCCTTCATGATTAACGTCATTATTTGTTCAGTGATCTTTGACAAACCTCAGCGTTGTTAATCTTGAGCTCATCTTTACGATATAAAGTTACACATCAGGCTGCGTTACTGTGTGATAGGTCCAGTGTGTAGCCTAGGCGATGGTGAGGGGACAGTATGGATACTTTTAAATAGGTCAAACCAGACCACTGCCCTCTTTCTTTTCTCTCATCTTTTCCCTTTTAACATGGAGTACAGACATCCTGGTGCACGTCAGTAGCTGTGTGGTTTGGTGTCCTCGTGTTTAAAGCCTCTGGTTGTGCTATGTTTTTGTAATTGCCACCAAATCCCATGCCAAACCACAATCTCATCCATTCCTGATGATCACATTTTTTTAAGATGAGCCACCAATAGTAGTTTTTAGTAGCAGGTGTTTTCTGTAAGTTAGTTTTTAGGTTTTACCAAATAACTTCTAGATATGATAGAACCATATTACTGCTACACAAAATCTAAATGTAGTTGTATGAAAGAGAAAACTAGAATATCATTTATTAAAAGTTAATATTCTTCCTTTGGGTACAAAGTTATGTGTTATTCATTTGATTACTGCAGAAAACATTCAGCAATATCTGTTTAGTTGCAAATCATCCATAGGGTTTTGTTAAGCACAAATTTCAGCCATATTCAGTGAAAAAGAAGTGATTGATGAAGCAAAAATGATGAAATTTAGCTCTGAAGGCCAAATGTCAAAAATCCATTAATCAAACAGAATTTGTAGTAAAGCTACAGGATTGAAGTTAACAGAAGCTCGTACATTTTCTTTTCCAAAAAGAATCCATGAGATCAAACAGGAAGATTTGGTAATTTAACAGGGAATGAAACAGTGGAGAATCTGGGGAATATTCTCCGCTGCAGATTAATACACAAACACAGTATTTCCAGTAGCAGGATGGAGCATGAGAGATCAAAATAAACTATAGTGCCCATCATAATAAAGAAACATCTCACCCAGAATGTAGGTCTTAATTAAAGTTTAAGCTACACAGGCCGTACATTTATAACACATAACTGTCATTCATTCATTGGTTTTATTTTATTGGGATTTGTTGTAAGACCTTTAGTCTATAGATCAAACCAATACATTAACACAATAGAAACAAGATTAAGAATCAAATGAAATGAAAATGTCATCTTTTTTCAGATTTGCCACCAAAGAGCCCAATGGTTTGTTGCTCTACAACGGCCGCTTCAACGAGAAACACGACTTCATTGCCATGGAAATCATCAATGAGCAGATTCAGCTCACCTTCTCAGCAGGTAGGAAACTTCTGCAAATATAATTGTTTTAAGTTTCATGTTTTTTTCATATTGAAGACTTGCTGTCATTCATTCAACTCTTTGTTTCCCAGGTGAAGCCAAGACGACAGTTTCCCCGTACATCCTGGGAGGAGTCAGCGATGGCCAGTGGCACGTGGTGGAAGTTCACTACTACAACAAGGTGGGTGGAAACTCTTAGTTTGGACATTCTCAGTTTTGATGGTTTCAAGAAATAGGTCAGCATTTGTGGAATTACACTTCACATTTTTCCTGAGGATCACATTTGTGTATTTATTCAAAGGACCCCCATCAATCAGCTAATTCTCTTGACATATAGCACATAACACATTACATATGATGAACAATAAATGCATTAATATACATACAATTACTTAAAATTTACAAAAAAAATGCAAAGCTTACCTCAATATAAAGTGTGCAGGCATTCAGGATAGAATACTTTTCTTCTTTTTTTTTTTTTTTAAAAACAACACAGATGTTCATAAAAACTGAGAATTATACAACTGACGTACATGATAAAACCAAAGCCACACTGATTTAGCTTAGCCGGGAAATCCGATCTAGCTAGTCTTAAAGAAGAAGAAACTTATTTGTCACAAATACATTTTGACAGCATGGTGAAATGTTGTTTTCGTTGAGGTCAGAGCACAGGGTCAGCCATGGTACGGCGCCCCTGGAGCAGGAAGGGTTAAGGGCCTTGCTCAAGGGCCCAGCAATGGCGGCATTGGGGTTTGATCCTCTGACCTTCTGATCAGTAGCCCAGAGACTTAACTGTTGCACCACCACTGTCTCCACTGTCTCCTAAAAGTGAATAAATCTGCCCACCAGGACCTTTAAAACACCCTAATTAACACATTAAATGTGTTCTGTTTAAAATATATATAAACTGAAGTGGCAAAACAACAACCTGTGGTTTTAGGTGGGTTATTTTCTGATTTTGCTACCTTTGGACAGAGCCAGCTAGCAGTTTCTCTTTGTTTCCAGTCTTTGTGCTAAGCTAACTAGCTGTAGTCTTACTATTTAAAGACGCAAACAAGCGCGTTTGCCAAAATGTCACACTATTACTTTATACAAAGGTGACCATAGTAAATTAAATTATGAATACATTTTATTCCATAAATGTCTTTCTTTTAGTCCTTTTTCAAATGTTCATACACTTGGTTAATCATAACTTTCGGAACATTGGTATAAACTTATGCTGCCTCCAAAGCCTGTTTCAAACTGAACAACATTTTTAAAATCAACTTTTAAACTGTAGTGCAGATCCCAAAGTTTCCCAAGATACCAAATACACAAGGCTGAATGATGGCGAATTTCCTAAACATTTTCGTTTTCATGAGTATAAATTAAGTTTTTGCCTTCCTGTTGGAGAAAGCCAGCACTCAAATGCAAAAGTATGAGTCAGATATCAAAAGGAGAAAAAATGTCAATCCATTAAAGCTTGTGTTTGAGTTTCTCTCAGGCTGAACTTAATTTAGATTTAATGAAAGATTGGAACAAGCTGATACTGTCAGGCAGCGATGAATTAGATGATATTACTAACCTTGAAGCGAGTTAAGGAGATGTCTAAGTGTAAGTTAAAGGGTTAAATGTGTCTGCAGCTGCTGTCAGGTGTGTCTGAACAATAGCAGACATAGTTACTGAAGACATTCAGAGTGAAATCAGGTCACATTTTTTATCTGCTGCAGACGACAGACTGTCGTTCTCATGTGCAGGCGGCTGCAGGGAGAACTGGCAGCTCTGTCTCAGCGGTCTTCATGGAGGACTGACTGTAGTGGGAGTAAACCAGAGTGCAGACAGGAAACACTGAGCTGTGTAAGTTAGTTGTTCTGCCTCTTTAGTGCTGCTGCTCTGTCAGACTAAAGAATCGCTGCTGACAGGCTGATGATCTGGAAGAAAGCCAACGTGCCAACTAGACACTGACGGAGGCAGAGACACAGACAGGAGAGGAGGGGGGTGAGAATGAATGAATGACTGGAAGCCAGGGAGTGGAGAGGCAGTGTTCCTCCAGACATGCTCAGATTGGACAGAAATATGTTGCACATTTCTCCATAAGAATATCACAACAACTCAATCAGTGCAGGAACGTATGGAGCTGTTGTCTCTGCTCTCTCACCACTTTCCCAGCCAGAGTCGACACACAGGATGTCACATTTTAGCCTATTGAGGAAGTCACTTTGCATCATAAAGATGTTGCCAGGCAACACCCCCGCCGTGTGTATTTTCTATTCAGTGTGTATGATAACATGGCCATGTCAGATTGTAGCCAGCAGAAGTGATGAAGGGGGAGAATCTTGTTGACTTTTGGATGGAAACTTGTTGCCTACAGACATTAAAGTCTCATTAATCACTTTGGTACAAAAAAACTTAATGTAATGATTCTCTGTAATGTTTCTCTGAGCAGCTGGGCTTCAATCTATAAGTGTGCTGCATGTTTAAGGATGACAATTAGAGGTTTGCATGAGCAGCTCTAGAGCAGGTTTCTGACAGTGCAGCCTGCAGATGTTTGCATCTGACTACCAGTCTGATAAAAATAGCGAAGAGAATAGGTGCTGTTCTCATTTCAGATGCACCTTTCTGTGTTTCTGGCTTCCAGCTGGTTTTGTGACATATACACTGATGTATGAGTTAATTAACATGACACATGAGCTCAGAGTGGCATAATCATTTCTTATAATGAGCACCAGGAATTCATGATGTATCCTGTATTAAAGGTACTCGCTCATCATTACCAAAGTATATTTGGTTTGTATCAAAAAGGTAATTATTTTCTACAATCAGTTGACAGTTTATTACTAAATGCCACTGACCCAGTTTGTCCTGCAGTAAATCAGTCCTTTGTGAACGTTATAAGGTTTAGCTGAAACCATTTTTTAGAGTGTTGATTCAACTGTATGTTCATGTTCTATGTTTTTGAGCTGTTTTGTTGTTTTGAACACCCCAGTTACACCAGTACAGTTAAACCTCTAATCAGCAGCTGAGTGTTTTCATTATATCAAACCTGCAGCATATTTCCAGTGTTAGAAGTGTCCGGCCCCCAGCTCTAGCTGAACTAATTCCCTCCATCCTCCTCTCATGTTCCACATCCTGGGAGTTGCTGAGGTAGAAACGGGGTTCCTCCCTCTTTAGGTATCCCACGGTGGCCCACTCTGACCCGTCCCTGTCCGCAGGGGGTGGGGCAGGGTGAGTCGGGGAGGGGGCACTTTAGATTGAAATGTGGCTTTCAGGATGGCGGGGGACTGTGGAGAATGGCAATGACCGCTGCCTTTGTGTTTGGCTCTCCTTCCTTTGGGACCGTGGGCAGTGAATGATGCGGCCCCGGGGAAGGTGCCCCTCTCTCTCTGTTCTTCAGCGGGGACAGAAAAGCCGAGCAGGAGAGGAGCGAAAGGAGGGTAAAGAAAGGCAGAGAGAAGTATTGACTCGGGCTTTGAACGGGGACGCCGCGCTTCAGGGCCGACCCCTCTTGTTGCTATGGTTTTTCTAGTCAATCTCAGATCCCATATTTGTGTTGCTTGCTGCCCTGCCCCTCCAGCCTGACATCCTCTGTGACAGGGAACTCATATTCCCATAATCCTGTGTAACGGCGGGTGAGAGCAGTGTTTAATGTGGCGCAGAGCAAATATGTGCGTTCCAATCAGCTCTGACAGGCCGGCGTTTTGTTGCAGAGAAAGACGTCCTGACAGACAGTCATTATTGGAGAGTCAATAGCCGTGACTGATGACAGCAGAGGTCAGTGAATGGAGCGTCCAAGCTGGAGCGCTGCCTGTTTCAGAGCTTTCTCAGCGAAGGGAAAACCGTGGAAAAGAGCGTGTCGGATGATTTCACCTTTGGCAATTCACACAACATGTTTGCTTGTTTCATCATCAACAAATTTGTAACAAATTGGCCTCGAGGAGGATAAACTGAAAAGCAAAAGCCAACTTCCGTCTCCGTTTCCTGTTTAACATGAGCTCCATGGCGCGCTGTGAGTTTCTGTGGGAAAGGTGCTCGATAACAGGGCCCGCTGTGCTGTTCTGGACTGTCAATTGACAATTAATAGACACAACAACTTTATCTTCATACTTCACTCAATACCTTTCAAGAGAGTCAGTCGGTCTTGAAAAGAGATGCAACACTGAAGGGGAAGCTGGCTGCAATAGTTGGTCAGCAAAATAATGAGGACGCCCCTGATGGATCTGAGAGAGCTGTTTACCGACAGGACGAACATAATGCCCTGAGCATCGTCCCTGACAGTTCTCACATTTATCTTCTCAGTTTGAGACTCTGATCTCTGGGAGGCCCTCTGAGGTCCCCTACATCTTTTATTCTGAGTGAAATCCATTTAAACTGCACTTTATGTTGTGTTTCAATGTTTTGTGCATCGGTTGTACTATGTTACCCAGAATTAAAAGAAATACTCTGATTCTCTGCTTAAGTAAAGGTACCAAAACAAAAGACTGGAAGTATTCAATTAGGAGAAAAGTTGCTATATTCAAAATCATCCTGAGACCTGCAGTGTGTAACTTTGGTCTCCCCCTTCTGTCAGTGAGAGTAATTACACAAACACTGTTGATGCGTGTTTATGACAGATGCCTCCTATCCTTCCTCTGAGCGGCAAGTTTCTTTATTATCTGGAGCTTCAGAAACTTTCTTGGATGTATAGGTCTTTCCACTATTCTCCCAGTTGCTGATGCCCCATTTATCTTCATCACTACAGATGCTCTTCATCTGTGGCAAACCAATAATTGCTTGTTGACGTGAGACATGACACTACAGGTGCACCAATGTGGGACACAAGATTTAAAACATACACAGACATTTACCTGCCACTTAATCAGCACCGTGTAAACTCATTTGGCAAAGGGCTTGAATGTAAAGAATTAGCAGCATAATGCAGGAAATGAGTGTCAAAATTATAAGTGGTGGTTTTGCAAACAATGGCCTGAATTAATATGTTGTGTGACTATATATAAAAAGCACTGATGCATGAATCTAAGCGTATATAAGTTTAACAAGTTAGAGTTTGGTAGTTTAGCTCAATGGTATATAAATGAGTTGGGCTTCTGCTACACGTGGGCTTATTTATTGGACTTTTCCTCACATTTTCATGTTTTTGTGAAAAAAAAATCAACATTGTTACCACTTAGGACAGTCTTACAAACCAGTTCAACAGGGAATTCTTGATTAAACTGCCCGTGAACCTCGGAAACATAACAAGAAGGTTGGAAACCACCAGTTTAATCTTTCTGCATTATATTTAATGAGCCTAACATGCTTTTTGTAAAACATAACATCTTTATCTGCAGTCACATACATGTAGTAGAAGCACATTTCTCGCTGAAATTTAGTGAAGTAGAAGTACAAACCAGTGCTAAACTGTAAAGTAAAATACCACAACATTCCCTTACATTACATTACTGTTCATTACTGTTGCTATTTTTTCTATATGCTCAATGTTCTTGTGGTGCTGTTATATTTCACTGAGCTAAAACACTTCTTCTTTCTTGTCATGTTGAGCTCCTCTTCTCCACTGCAGCTCAGTGACACATGTCGAGCTGTGAAATGTTTCAGGTGAGGTGTTATGAGACAGTTTAGGTTATTATTGGCTCTGTCTCCCTCTGCACAATCACAATACACAAAGCGAGCGCAGGAATTTAACTAACCGCAGCCTCTCTGTTACAGACCGGTATTATTGGAGGCTCATGGAGATTTAATCTGCTCAATGAGAAAATCATGTGAGAGAAGTTAAATTATGGCCTCCAGCTAAAATTATATCTGACATGACTGGGTTGCTTGATAGAGTTTGTTTTGTCTTAATGAACCTCCTATGATGGAGCTGCTAAAGATGTTGCACCAGCCAAAAAGTAATAATAAATCTACAGTATATCTTTAGCTGGGTGTCTTTCTTTGAGCTTTTAAATTAAAGGATCAGACAGCGAAGATAAATCAGTCACAACAGCAGAGCAATCAGGAAATTATAATTCCTGAGCCTCGTGCTGTCGGTTTGACGGAGATCTATTTTAGTTTAACTTCATAGAGGACTGAATATATAGACAGTAAAATCAGAAACCTCCTTCGAGGCATCAGCGCTGAGCCAATTGTTCATATGATCCCTGCATATGAGACGAGCTAATTCCTGATAAATCCTGTCTGACCAGCTGACAGCTCAGCGGCCCGTCCGAGCCACTCGGCTGCTCTGCTCTCAGCCCGCGACACCAGCTTGAACCTACACTTAGGGTTAATATGATCTTTACGTGACCCCGCAGAAACTGAGCGGTCTGAAAAGAGGTCGCAACCTTTTATTGACAGGATCATCATTCTCTCCCCCGCAGACCCTCCTCCCTTTGTTACTCCCCCCTATTGATTTCCCAGACAATGAAGGAGATCCTTTGTTGACAGGGATGATGTCCTGCAGAGAGCAAACCCTTCTCCTCTGCGTTTGCTGGCCGGTTGCTGCCTTCAGCTTGAGCTGTTATGATATGAATTATTAAAACAGCAGCGAGCTGAACGAGGAGTGAACTGAGTGTGATGCAAAAGATCAGTTATTTGGTTGTTGTTTTTCCACTTTCAAAAGCTGGAGTTTTTAATCTGGCTCATAAAGCTACGCACAGCTTAGCACTGGCTGAGATTCCCAAAAGTTTCTGTACTGTTTTATATATTAATCCTTTATTGAATGGGGCAGAATAAGGAGGTATTTTCATAACAAGCTGTTTCTGAGTCCTATTTATAAATGCTGAGTGACCAAAAATACCTCAGCGTATTAAAAATAGCAGCATGGCGAAACAGTTTTTTCCCCCTTTTCAGCATTTCATGATCTTTATGCTGATAGATCTTTAGGAAACTATCAAATAAATATAATAGTATGGGACAATTGTAACTTTTCTTTTATCTGCACATCTAAACTAATCTATTTTTACTGTTTCTGCTGTGCTACGATGCACTAATCCAGATCCTTGTGCACATTGATGGCAGCTTGAAATAAAGCAGTTAAATCCTCAGTTGGCTCGAAAGTAAAAAGTTCTCTAGAATCTCAAAAGAGAAAACAAATACGTTAACTGTGTATAATACAGTCATTTATTTAACTGAAGTCTCCACTGAAACATAAGGAAGGCGCATCGTAATTTATCTTGGTATTCATGAGTTTGCCTCCCTCTTCCAGCCCATCTTCAACCAGGCCGGCCTCCCTCAGGGCCCCTCGGACCAGAAGGTCGTCGTGGTGACAGTGGACAACTGCGACACCTCGGTGGCTCTGAGGTTTGGTCACATGATCGGAAACTACACCTGCTCCGCTCAGGGCAGCCAGTCAGGATCCAAAAAGTAAGTTCAGAAGCAGCAGTAAGAGTTCTTTCATTAAAAAAATGGAAGATAAATCAATTTTTTTGCAACATGAATTCCATAAATAACCTTTTTTCTTTGCTCTATAGATTCTCTCATTACTTCTGTATTGACTCCAGTAATTTACTTCACTGCTTTCTGTGCAGTTGCCTCATTAAGGGATAGAGTAAACTTGTTTTGAAACGATGTTCCACATCTCCAGGGTCTTAGCTAAGCTTTGCTTTCTTCCTTTATTGCGATGTTTATCCTTTTTTTTTCTGTTTTCATCTCCGGGGGGGAAAATAACACAGCAAAACTATGTCTGTAATTAATTATTCATGCATTAGTGTTGATGATGTGTTTTGAGGCAGAGCACAGTTCTGGGTGTGTAAATGTTCATGGTGTTGTCAGATCTCTGGACCTGACCGGCCCGCTGCTCCTCGGTGGAGTCCCCAAACTCCCCGAAGATTTTCCTGTTCGCAACCAGCAGTTTGTGGGATGCATGAAAAACCTGCGTATCGACAACCAGCACATAGACATGGCCAGCTTCATCGCCAACAACGGCACTCTGCCAGGTATGCAGTGTTTTGCTTTATTTCATCATTTACTCTTTCTGTCTCGAAGCTGTGACTGTTTTGCAGTGAAAGAATGTGTATTGTCAGATCAGCCGAGCGAGACAGACTGGCAGAGGAAGTAACACTGACTGTAATGAGCACAGCAGGAAGGAGGAGTCGGTGGGAAATGATCATTGTACCTGCTATGAATAGTTTATTACCCTCTGACTCTGTGCTGCTCTGATGAAATAATGAGGTAGGATAGATCAAACAGATAGATTACCCTCTTACTTTGCCATCCTCACAGGATGCTCTGCCAAGAGACATTTCTGCAACAATAACCCGTGTCTGAACGGAGGAACCTGTGTGAACCTGTGGGGCTCCTTCAGCTGTGATTGCCCGCTTGGCTTTGGAGGACAAAACTGCGAAAGAGGTGAGTGAGTCAAGTAGAAAAGAACGAAGCATCAGGGAGGAAACACTGACCTAAATCTGAACTCGTCACTGAGTGTGGAGCTGATATCCATCAGGTCAAAATAAGCAGAGTGGAAACAGTCACAGAATACAGAAATGCTTGTGTAAAAATAACTTTTGGAAAATCAACGGCCTGCAGCTCAGTCCATAGTGTTCAAATCAGTTCTAACAGCTGCCTGAATTGGAGACACACAGGGTCAGAACAAGCCTGGTGATTCCACTACAGCAGTTTTAATGTCTGAGTTATGACAGAAGCAATGTCAGCTGTGAGAAATAATCTGCTTGAAGTTGAACTTTCTCTGGTTTCTATAATGTTAAACCAACTATGTGCTCTTTGACTTTTGAGGACATACAGTATGTAGCTAATGTTTCTGTCGCCGTGCTCTCCAGTGTCTGTTTTTGTTCCACCTGATCTGCTGCAGCTGTTGTTTCATGCTGATTTATGCTTTAGAGCAATTTGAGAAGAGGCAGAGGAAGAGAAATGAGCCATGGAAGAGACGGTAGCGGGGGAAAAAGAGCACCTTTGTTTTCAGCACCAAGTGGAACGAGCAAAACAGATTTGTTTTTTTGTGCAGATCAAGTGAGGATTAGAAGTTCCTGAGTTGGATATCCAAACAATGACAGGTGTGTTGCTTTGTGCACACAAGCATGAGGGAAAACTTAGAGATGGGAGAGTAGAAAAGGAAGAGATTACAGTGTGATAATAACATACTGGGAACAATCCTCATCACGATCAGAGGAGCCTCATAAATGCTGCTGTTTATGACTGGGCACGGATGTGGTGAGAAATAATAATCGGTTATTGGATCACTGGAAACTTCACAGGCAACTGTTTGATAGTCAGCTAATAGTTTAAAGCAAAAAAGTGGTCAGAGCTTCATAAATGTACAGATTTGAGGTGCCTCGATAGCCTGACGGTTATGTCGTGTGACCCACGTGCAGAGGCGTAGCGGCTGCCCCGGGTTCGAGTCCGACCTTGGCCAGTTACCGCATGTCCTTCCCCACTCTCTCCCGTTTCTAACTCTATCCACTGTCCTGTCCTCTCTAATAATAAAGGCATGAAAAGGCCAAAAATAAATAAATACATTTACAGATTTGCTTCTTTTTTTTCCTCTCATGATAGTGATTCAATATTTTGGACGTCTCAGAGGATTATTATCGGGATTTTAATCATTTTCTGACATTTAATAGACAAAATCAATACTGTATGTAGTTGTTAGTTGTCATCTTAGTTCATAATGCATGCCTTCATAAATATTGATCTGCTGGTGGTGCATTAACTTTCTCTCGCAGTACAATTAATTAAGCAGAGTTGAAGGTTTGACTACTTTCTGTAAATTTAACAACAGTTTCTCTCTTTGCATCCTTTTCCAGCCGCCACGGTGCATCAGGTTTATTTGGCAGCACTAATCAATCATTTCGATCCGGGTGATTCAGGTGCTTTTCTTCGCTTCACGCAGAGACGGCTTAATGAGAGGGAAGCTGCTGCACATCAGGCAGACGCTCTGTCCTTTTGTGTCACTTTCTTGACGTGTGAAAAAGCCAGAAAAGCTTCTCGTTTAGTGCACAGAAATAACCCAGCTTCCTTCTGATTTGAAGTTGAAATCAAGTCACTGAGGCCTGCTTAAAAATAGAAAATCTTTGGCAATTTTAATCATGCTTTGTTTGAAAATTTACTGCAGTGTTTTTGTATCTTGTTTCCCCTGAATTACCAACACTTCAAACACTTTCTGCCTCTGATCAGTGCAGGTGTTGCTCGGCAAAGGCAGCGATTTGAGCTTTCTGGGAGCACCTGATTTAATTTTGGTGATTAAAAGCTTGTAGAATTCCCTAAAGAGTTATCTACTTATGTCTTTTTTCTACTCTAAAAAAGTGTTGAGCCGTGATAACTTGGACGAGATCAGAGAACATGCTGGTCTTGCTGGATGACAGTAATGACTCGCTGTGTCATGTCGCCTTCAGTGAAACTCTCATTTTTCTGCGTCACTCCTGCCTCCTTCCAGCCTCTTTTCATATTTACATCAAATTTTCTCTCTCTGTCCTTTTTCTGTAGTCATGGCCAGCCCACAGCGTTTCCTGGGTAACAGCATGTTGCAGTGGAACAACCTGGCGGCGGCGGCATCCTCCGTCCTCTGGCATGTAGAGCTCATGTTCCGCACACGTCAAGCCAGCGCCACACTGATGCACATCTCCTCCGGCCTGCAACACAACCTCACACTGCAGGTACATGCAGTAAAATACACAGAAAACACATCCAGACACACTTCCTGGCTTCGCTTTGCTCTCATTCTGCTTGAGGCCAAGTTGTATCATAGAAATTAACATAAAACTTGATAAGACCCTTGTGCAACCTTTTTTTAGCCCTCTTATCGGTTACTATTTTAACTTGTCTAGACTGACGCCTCTTTGAATTTACGTAAGTCTCCGACAGTCTATTTCCAGGCCTGCACACCTATGATGAGCAGCAATTCAAAGTACGAACTTTTGAACTGGAAGGAGCATGAAAAAGACTGTCACATCATGTGATGCGGTGCTGATTCTTGGTGGTCTTTTTTTCTTTCCTTCCTCTGCCCGTCTCCCTCCTGCTGTTTCTGGCCTCTGCTGCTGCCTTTGTAGCTGCGAGGGGGGAGTGTGCTGATGGGGCTGCACAGGGGGGAAGACTCCACTCTCTCCCGCGTGGAGGAGGTTCTGGTGAACGATGGAGACTGGCATCATTTGCAGCTGGATATTAGCAGTCTTGGGGGAGCAGCGAGCCACCACAAGGCTGTGTTGTCTTTAGACCATGGACTCTACCTGGTGAGTTGTGAAATTCTCGCTTCTATAAATGACTATAAAATACATTCTTGTAGCTTTCGGACATTAATTCAGTGTCATATTTCTTTTTCAGGCCAGTATGGAGGTGGATGGGAAGCTACGGGACTCCAAGCTGAAAACTGTCAGTGTTGGAGGTTTGGCAAGACCTGATGGTAAAGTTCAACATGGCTTCCGTGGCTGCATTCAGGTGGGTCCTCTATATGTTTATGTTACATATAGATGTTGTTGTAACCCTTAAGTTTGTAAAGTAAGTCCTTACATGTTATAATTTACAATTGGAGTATAAAATTTATGAGTATGAGAATCAAAAATTTTACAAATTTATCCACAGTTTTCAAGCAGCATACATTTTTTATAACTGTCCCTTCTTTGTACCAAATCTACCATGTAGACACTCTGTTGTGTTTGTTTCCCTGCAGGGTCTGCGTGTTGGTGGAGCTTTGAGTCTGTCTCAGGCCAGGAAGGTGAACGTGGAGTCGGGCTGTAGCGTCCCTGACCCCTGCAGCTCCAGCCCCTGTCCATCCAAAAGCTACTGCAGTGACGATTGGGACAGCTACTCGTGCACGTGCCTCAACGGTCAGACTGTGTTCACTCATTATATACTAGAGAATAAGCTGGCTAAGTGAGACTACATGTTCAGATCTGCTAGGATAAAGGGGAGCAACATACAAACCAGATGGTAAAAGTTTAAAACATGCTTAGTAATGTAACTGACAATTAAATGAGGCAAAACTGCAAAGGAATACAGGGCCTGTGGGTGCTGCCAAATCAATGAAAGAAACTAAATCAAAAGAGGGTCCAAAGGTTCAGGTAAACTAAAACTAAGCTAGCAACACCCTGCTTCTAAGATTCACTGCATTTCACTATTTTGAGCCTCATCTCTTTTGTCCTTCTGCCTGTGACCCAGAAATCAATCTTGGTGTACATCATGAAAGATGTCTCAATCTGTAAAATGCTTCTTGGGGAGGTTTGCTGGAGGAGCTATAAGGGAGAATGCACAGGTGTATCCTTGTGGAAGTGTTTTCTGCACCCATGACATATAAAAGAGGCAACATACAGCTGGAATATACAAATCCTGTTGGGAGCAGGACTGACAATATACTATATCACTCAATAATATTAGACATAACACCTCTTTTATACTTCATGACATGCGTGTGTTAAAGTAAATAATAAAAATGAATGACATCTGTACATTCTCGTCACATTCTGCCACATGGTAAATTGAATTATAAGTAAATATACACCGATCAGGCATAACATTATGACCACCTGTCTAATTTTGTGTTGGTCCCCCTTATGTGGTCAAAAATGCTCTGAACCATTGGGCATGGACAAGAGGACCTCTCAGGGTGTCCTATGGGGTCTGGCACCAGGACGTTGGCAGTGGATCCTTTGGGTACTCTGGCTTGTGCAGTGGGGCCTCTGTCAATCAAACTTGTTCCACTGCATCCTGTTGATGCTTGATCAGAATGGGGTCTAGGAAGTTTGGAGGTCAAATCAACATCTTGGGCCATTGTCATGTTCCTCAAGATGTTCCTGATTGGTTGATGTTTTTGCTGCGGGGGTAGGCCAATGACATTTGGGATTTCCATTTGCATGAGGGAGTGTGCTTGTTCTGGGACAATGTTTATTTGGGTGTCTAAGTCTCATCAACATGGATGCCAAAATCCAAGGTTTTCCAGGAGAACACCACATAGTACCAATATGATCAATGTTATTCACTTCACCTGTCAGTGGTCATAATGTTGTGGCTGATTGGTGAATAACGATCCAAAGCACACTGCCAGCATCACACAAGAGTTTGTACAGAAGAGCAAAGTGAAAGTATGTCTCCTGACTTGAATCCACTAGAACATGGTTGGGGTATTTTAAAAAGAAAGGCAGAGCAACACAACCCAGACCAGCTGAAACAAATAGTCCCTGAAGAAGAGTTTTCTCCTGGAAATTGTTGACCACTGGTCTCCTCTACGCTGAGGAGGATACTGACTGTCATCAGTAATAATGACGGATGAATGCTCTCAGTAAAGAAAGACTGACTCTTGTTGCATCATTTTCTTACTGTGAGGCCTGTATTTCTTATTTAGTAAATCTAAACTGTTAGTTTTTAATTTAAACTTAGATGTGATGGCTTAACCAAAAATGTAAAATGTATGAATTATTCTTAAAGTGCTGGTAAAATAGGTTTGTAAGGTGAATGCGTAGTTCAGACACTCAAATGCTGGACACAGGGACAAACAAGTGTTTCTAAGCCCACATTCCTCAGGATGAACTGAGGTGGCCTTCAGGATTTACTCCCCTGCTCTTCAACCTCACCTCTCAACCTCCCTCACCTCTCATAACCCTCACACCAGAGTTCCCAATTAACCCTCAGACAGGCCGCTTTTCTTTAAAGAAAATGTTCAATCGTAAACCAGAGGTTGGTAATAAAGGCTGATTTCACATTGTATGTGCACACAGGTCTACTGAGTACGATATAGTACAGATACTACTATATAGTTGTGTATATTGCGATGCATGTTTACAAGACAGATTTACTTCTATATGATTATCTTGCTGATTGTGTTTCCTGTGAAGTTGGACTTAAGGATGGGAATATTCTTTATTTGAATCCCCATTTCTTTCCATTAAGTAATTACCAGGCCTAATTCACTTTTTGGATGCACTGTTGTGTTGGAAGGATTGGCAAGGATTTAATAGATCAACAAATTCTAGAGGAACATTTTACACTCTAAAAAATATGTTTGGGCTCACAGTTTTCTTCAATCTTTATGACTTATGACAACTTGTAATAAAACTATGTTCAACCAACCAACTACACTGAGTTGGGAAAATGTGCTTTTCCTCTGCAATCAAATGTATTTTTCATTAACCACCTGTTAAGATAGTAGAGGGAACTTGAAATCCTTAACTCAATGTGAACAAATATTACGTTATGAAGCTAATTTCATGAAGTTACCCCAAATTACATTTAGTTTAAAATCTAATGTAGAAATCTAAGTTGAAATTACACACAATAAATGTAAAATAATATTTGCAACTTTAAAGGTTTATTAATTTTTTTATATTTCTTTATTTATTGTCTTGCAGCCATCCATTTAAACAGGTGATGGGAAAAGGTCTCTTGTATGAGTTTCCATAGTGTATATCTGAGCTATTTTAAGGCAGAAAGGCATTATTTTTATGGAAAAAGGGATATATATCTAACCTTGATGCACTAATTTGGACACATGCTCCACAAAACACACATCACAATATGCTTGCTGATCAGTACATAACACAGGATCACCTCACATCAGTTTTTCTAAACAACACAAGATGAGGCTCATTGAGGATCAGTTTTTACGTCGTCTTACAGACATCTGTAGGGCAGATAATGGGTCTCCTATCTTTATTTTCTTTGTCTGTCCCTCACTCAAGGGCATATTGACCTGTTGTCGACTGATAGTAGCTGTGTGTGTGTGTGTGTGTGCACATTACTGGAGAGAGAAGTAGTGTGTGTGTGTACAGGGGGAGGTAATCTTTTTAATTCTATGCAGTGTTTGAAGTTTTCCCTCGGTCGGCTCCAAACTTTAACATCAAACAGTTAGGTCACCCGCCCTCCCTTCGTCTTTGCATCCTCCTCCTTCCATCATCCCCCTCCTGCTCCTCCCTCTGTGATCTGGTGAGACCAGCACAGGAGTGTCCTGCAGATAAAGTGGAGGCTTGTCAGATTAGACTTACAGACGCCCAACAAACACACACATCACAGAGGAGAGGAGAGAGCTCAGGCAGGCAGCAGTGTTTGTGCAACGAGATGGTGACTTTATGGAGCTGTATGCATCCAAACACTGTTTGTGCGCTTGCAGCTGATATAGCCAGTTGTTTCATCATCACTCTGTAACCAAGTTTGACACACAGGGCTATTTTTACCCCACAGTCAGACCCACAACCCGCTAGATGACTCACAAGTTACTACATGCCAAACACTCGTGCACATACACACACACACACACACACACTCTGAGGATTTCCACCGAGATGCACGTGGTGGTGAAAAAGTCTTCCACACTTGTCCACTACCCAAAAATATGTGTTTACCTTGGTTGCTACGGCGTTGTCTGCTTATGTGTGCGGATTTGCATGTGTGTGTGTGTGTCACGTGCCTCTCGGGCAGACGCTGAACAGCTGCATGTGGTTTGTGTTTGTGTCTCTGACAGCGGCTGCCCCCTCCTCCCCTCTCTCTCCTGTCTGGACTCAAGTTGAGCCCTCCTCCTCATTCGCCAGCTATCAAAGCACTGACCAAATCTCTCTCTCTCACACACACACACACACACACACACACACACACACACACACACACACACACACACACACACACACACACACACACACACACACACACACACACACACACACACACACACACACACACACACACACACACACACACACACACACACACACAAGTTTAAATGCATTCATATATACTTAAAGACATACATC
>OMNN01100770.1:0-13738 GCA_900302755.1 Chromis chromis
GTCGTCTGCAAACTTAACGATGAGATTGTTCTTGTGCTGAGCTCTGCAGTCGGAGGTCATCAGTGTGTACAGCAGTGGGCTGAGCACACATCCCTGGGGCGTGCCGGTGTTCAGGATGATGGTGGAAGACGAGATGTTATTAATTCTGACACTCTGTGGCCTCCCAGTCAAGAAGTCCAGGACCCAGTTGCACAGTGGCGAGGGGGCTCCTAGTTCAGCCAGCTTGGACACCAGTTTCTGCGGGATGATGGTGTTGAACGCAGAACTGAAGTCCAGAAACAGCAGCCTCACATAGAGTCTTGTTCTCCGTGTGAGAGAGGGCCTGGTGCACCACGGTGGAGATGGCGTCAGCTGTGGACCGGTTCCACCTGTACGCGTACTGGTGCGAGTCCGCAGCCACGTCGATGGTCAGCTTCAGGCGCCTCATCACCAGCCTCTCCAAGCACTTTGTGGTGACAGGGGTGAGTGCAATTGGCCGGTAGTCATTGAGGCATGATGGTACAGAGATCTTTGGCACAGGGATGATTTTTGATGTCTTGAGGCATGGCGGAACTCTGGCCTGGGACAGAGAGATGTTGAATATGTCTGCCAGAACCTCAGACAGCTGGTGTGCACAGTCTTTCAGAACCCTGCCTGGTAGACCATCAGGGCCTGGGGCCTTCCGGGGGTTGATGCTCAGCAGGACTTTTCTCACCTCTGCCGTTGTTATGTTATGACTGTGGGCTCATCAGAGGAGGGGGTGAGTCGGGAGGGAGTAGTGGTGTTGGAGGCCTCGAAGCGGGCATAGAAGTCATTCAGGGTGTCAGGGAGCGCTGGGTCTGCAGAGCACTGTGCTACACTTCTTGTAGTCAGTGATGCATCTGATGCCCTTCCACATGCTCCGTGGGTCATTGGATTTAAGATGCCTTGGATCTTGAGAGCATATGTGGACTTAGCCCTCTTTATTTCCACTGTAAGGTTCTTTCTGGCTGCTTTGAGTGCTGCTGCATCACCGTCCTTGAACGCAGCATCACGGATTTTCAGCAGAGAGCGAACCTTTGCAGTCATCCAGGGTTTCTGGTTTGGCCTGATGGTGATGGTCTTAGAGGTGGTCACATTGTCCATGCAGCTCCAGATGTAGCCATGAACAGCTGATGTGTACTCTTCCAAGTCCACACTGCTCCCTGTTGTTGCAGCCTCACGGAATATCTGCCAGTCTGTGGTCTCAAAGCAGTCCTGAAGCATGGACACAGCTCCATCTGGCCACACAGAGATGGTCTTTGTTATAATGTCCCTGCTTCTAGACACTGGACTGTAGGCAGGAACCATGAGGAGTGAGATGTGGTCTGAGCGCCCAGGTGGGGCGTGGCGCTGCTCTGTACGCTCCACGTATGTTGGTAAACACTTTGTCCAGAGTGTTTTCCCCCCGTGTGGCATGTTAACATGCTGGTGGAACATCGGCAAAATGTCCTGCAGGTTCACATGGTTGAAGTCCCCCGCTACCACATACAACGCTTCTGGATGTTTATTTTGAAGTGAGCCGATGCTGTTGTGTAGCTCCTTCAGTGCGTCGTTAGCGTTAGCTCGTGGGGGGACATAGACGGCCACAATAAACACTGCTGTAAATTCCCGTGGCAGATAATGGGGACGGCATTTCACCATCAAGTGTTCCACAGCCTCTGAGCAGTGTCTTTCCACCTCACAACAGTTCGTGCACCAACCCTTGTTGATGAAGATGCAAAGTCCCCCTCCTCTGGTTTTACCGGAGAGCTGTTGGTCTCTGTCCGAACGAAACAGTAGCCGCTCGTGGAGCTCGAAAACGGAGTCTGGCATGTTGTTGTTGAGCCACGTCTCCGTCAGGACATAAACGCTGCACTTCGCATCTCCTGCTGGTTCAGCCTCAGACGTAGCAAGTCCATTTTATTATCCAGCGCCCGAACGTTGGATAAAAAGAGTGACGGGATAGCCGGCCTTCCAGCGTTACTCCTAAGCCTGGTTAGTAGACCGGCCCGTTTTCCTCTCTTTTGTTTACGTTCGCACCGCTTCCTCTTTGATCCAGGCCAGCTCCAACTGCTGCTTGTTCTCAGGATCTTTAATCTGCCGAGTGTTGCCTTGAGATCCAGGTGAATCTGGACGTGAAGGCTGTTGTTAAGCTCAAGCAGTTCTTTTGAGCTGTATTTTATTACCGCTGTGCCAACAAAATCATTTATAACACTAAAACTATTTAAGCTAACACCGAGAGCTAGAGAAGCCGCTGCATTGTTATGCGCCGCCATGGTAACCCAAAGTCATACAGTGGAGCAAAATTTTGCAAGTATGCATACATGGATGCACACACAATACACTGTCCCACTGATGTCCTCATGCTAATCCTTCGATCGGCGACTGGTGGTGGTTAAGGGTACAACCCACTAAAGGCAAGCAAGCAAGCAAACATAATGCATTTAACTGAGAAATGGTGACAGCGCATCTAAGTTGCTTAAAAAGAATGTAAAAACTAACCTTTAAACAGCCTAAGGTGTATGAGCATGGTCCAGGGACCAGGCATCTGGCTGTGGCAGACGCTCGTGCTTTTCTCTGGGCAGTAATCTGTTGTGCAGCAATTGCGATGATTTAGACAAGAAATTAGCAATCAGTGGCAGCAGGACACACAGACTGCAGGTAGGCAAAGGCAAAACAACCTGACTAAGAGCCTCAGGTCCATTTGAAACATCACTGTGGAGCAACAAAGAGCTGTCAATGAAGAATACAAATCCGCTCGTTTTACTCCACTATTTTCAGGACGAAGAGAAACCAATATTCTGGGGTACATCCTTCAGGGAGTGAAGGACAGGCTGTCAGTACACATCTTTCAGTGTAATCTCACTGTAACCCTGAGATGGGAGGCTTATATAGAGATAGATTTACCAAGTGTGTGTGTGGAAACAGTGGGAGTATGATATTTAGATAGGGATAGAATCTTTCTTTTGTGTGTAATATTGTGCGTATGCATCTATTACATTTTGTACATTCAATTTAATGTATTGGACTTCTAATTACTCGATGTAAAATGAAGGGTAATGGATATTAGACCCACAAGAGAAAACACACAAACCTCAAATCAAATAATTGTGGCCTTGAGCTTTGCTTATCTGAACCAATTTGGTCAGAGGCTTAATCGAGGAGGCAGTTGTGTCTCTGTTCATTAGAGTATGGCAGATTGATATTAATAAAACAGTAATCACTACAGAGTGTTTAAGGGTGACTGTGAGGACCTTAAAGAAACTGTTTATGTGTGCGGTGTTGGCATTGTTCCCGCAGTAGCAAATCAAATTAAGGCTACAAGTTTGACAAGTTGACCGAGCCTTGTCTTTTTTTGCCACATTTTCTCCGACGGCTATGATCCCAAAACATTCACCAGCAAATTGTATTGTCATCTGCGAGCGAAGCTTTTGCCGTGATTGATTTGCTTCACCACAACATGTAAACAGTCGTGCTTTAAACAATCCTTGAGGTTTCCCACAACCCACAGGGATTATCCTGTGTGTTATAGGCTACAACTAATCATCCTTCAAGGCATTATTGTCTGTATAATATGCACTTGTTTATCTCTCCCCATAGATCTGGATGAAATATTTTCTCTCAGTAAAAAATCTCATTGTTATTCAGCGAATGCACCGAGGCTTTGATGCATTCATGAGAGGCTCTGCAGATAAGAATTCAGTTCCATTGTAACTCCAGTTAATAGGTTTGAGAGGAAAGGAATGACATTTTAAAGAACATAAACAAATAAAATATTTTTTTTTTCCAAGCTACTGCATCTGACAACCTCCAGAGTGTTTGTTGAGGTGATACACATGCTGCCTTTGCACAAAGGTCAAAACTGAAAAAAAAGGGTTACCCCTAAGCTTATGTCGGCGGGTAATAGACTCAAAAGCTGGCATGTTTATGATTTAGGATAGAATATCAAAAGAAAAGGCCACGTTTCAGTGTCAACACAATGGCATGTGCAAAACTAAATATGAGGTTTTGTTTGTGCCAAATCTTCCTGAAGTGTACCGCTTTGGGAATTGATATCATGTGACGTTATTTTTCGGCTTTGTTCACACATTTCCTCTGTATTTAACATTACCTGGCCTTTATCGCTCTATGTGACCGAGAGAGAAATCCATCAAACCATAAAGTGTAGGGATAAAGCTGGAGTAGCTTAAAGGAATTCTGAATTTGAATTAATTCAATTAAAAGAGCAGATTTGCAATGAAAGATGACCCTTTTTATGACGTAATTCACATTATTTAGTAAATAAAGTGATAACTGTTGAAAGACGTATCACTCTAGTTTGACTTTATATCAGTATTTTGACATTACAATGAATCAAATGACTGTAATGTCAAAAATAGTCAACTGTTCAATATATCTTCGCCACTAATGTCACTCCTGTTCAGCTAATGGACTCATCTCCTTGGTAACCCAGAAAATGGAGGAGAAGCTTCAAACATTCCCGATTCAAGAGTTTTATTTGTCACATGCTGTTACATTTTGGACAATAAAATGCAAAGTGACTGGTCCATGAGGCTGTGCAATAACAACAAGACATGATAAAAAACACTCCTTAGAAGTAGAGGAAAGAAATAGGCAGATATTGTAAAACTAAAGTGCAGTTTACTTTGTGCAAGGGTTGCAGTCGTGGGTGTGTATGTTATGTTTATGCATAAGAGTGTACATATTATACTTATTTACATTGTGCGATGTTGCACATGTTGCGAAAGGGTCATATTTGAACCCAAACCATGACATTTTACTAAAACTAACCAAGTAGTTTTAGTACCTAAACCTAACTGAGGGCAGTACTACAAAGTGAGATTAGTGGATTAGTGAGGTATGTTGAGCCTAAAGTTTTCAGTGTCACAAAGATGGCTCTCTTTTTCCCTGACTAACTGATGCTGTGGAGCTAACCTGGTCCGGAACAGGTTCTGTCAGAGTTTCAGATTTAAATCGACTGTATAAAGCATCTCCCTTTAACCAAAGCGTTTCCTGACGATTCTTTATGAGCGATACAGATTCTCAGCTGAGGGAAAATGTTTTATCTGCAAACCTGTTGAGCTGTACGTTACTAAAACCAGTGAATGAAGCCGTGTAGTTACAGTATCACACACTGTGTGCATCGCGCTGCCATGGGAACCCAACATGTATTTGGTTGGTGATGCAGAAATCGTATAAATATGTTTTTATGTTTGGTCCATTTACTCTGCTGGTACTGCAGCTGATACAACACCGATTAGAACATTGATTAGTTTATTAGTATTTATTACAGAGAATTTTCAATCAGTGACATTAATTTCACTTTGATTTGGCCAAAAATTAAAGTGGTGTCCTTATTATGGGACAGTGTCAGACCTAAATGCACTTCAACACAATATCATGTTTAAATATATGAAGTTTAAAGTTTAAAAGTTTTATTGTGCAGCTGTCAGTTAGAAATAAGAGGCTGCATTGATCGATAAAATAAATACATTACGCACATCTAACAGTTTTCTACCAGCATTCCTGTCTTGCATCATTTGCAGTCGCAGCGCTTTTTACCGTCATACCTTTCCATATTCCTCATTGTTCTCCATTTTAACAACTTGTTGACTGAAGCAGCTGCACACGATCGGTTCATTTTGTGCAGAAGAAGAGTCACATGACGCGTTGAAGCAGAAAGCCCGAGTTAACAAAGAAAGTTGAAAACCACCTGTGTGATACTTGTTATCTCTGACTGGGGTTTTAGTTTTTTCTCGAGCCGACTTACACAAAGAAAGCCTGGATATGTTAAACTGGCTTCGTAGTGCAGCCCTCTGGTCATTTTTAAGCTAAACCATGATAGCATGATGAGGTATCCCAGCGGTTAAGGCCATAGTGTGGCTGCACTCTGACCCCCAGCTTCCTAATAAGCTGTATTTCGTTGTGCTCTCCACAGTGACCTTAAAGTTTAATCTCAATATTTTGGTAAACCTAACCAGGTTTCGGTGTTTAAACCTAATCAAACAGTGAGTAATTAATCTTAATTGTAAGGAAGTTGGTCCTACACCGGACATGAAGCCCTGGGTAACAGTCCTGTGTTGGTCTTGGTACATCCACCCCTTCATCCAACCTGCTGAAGTCGTCTTTGTGGCTGTTTAAAAATGAAAACATGCAACTGAGAATGCAGCTGTATCTGTACAGGGAGGAATTCTCTTGTTTGCCAGCCTATCAACCCTGTTTCCTGGTGCATCTGTTTTAAGTAAACAAGCTCTCATTAACCTTTGCATGCTACATGTTCAACGTCTAACAGGAGAAAAAGCAACTAAATGGCAAAAGCTTTTTTCCATTGTTCCCTAGTAAGCTGCTAAACAAACACATTGTAAGGCAACATATAAAGTTGCAGCAGATACAGCAGAAGGTAAATAGTCTGTAAAACACACAATATGCAACCTCAGACTCTGGTTTTGCTTCTCAGCTCTGTCATGTCCATAATCAGCCTTTAGTTTCTCATGTCCATGTGTCCTCTGGAATGTTGTGTTTGTCATTAAAATGTCTGAAGGACAATTCCCCGACAAATGAATAGAAGTTCAGCTGTGAATCAGAAATGCATTAGATGATAATGTGACGGACCAGAATGAATAATGGATGGATCAAACAATTAATTCCAATGAAGGCACTCACATGTGCCACAAACATTTCTCCCGGTTCTGATCCTGTGTGCCAATAACACATGTTCATTAGTGTGTTTCTAATGGCCGAGCCGACTGACTGCCCAGTACAAATGTAGGTGGCTTGAAATACATACTGGACCAGTAAGTGCTCAAATTCTCATTACTGGAGTCATTTCTGAATATAAGCGCTGCTGGAAATTATATCTCTGTCATGCAGCCACGAGTAATTTTATGTTCAAGTCACACGAGGTCTTGTGGTTTTCCTTCAGGGGTTTGGAGTCAGCCTCAGGAGGATGCTATTCTTCTCTTTAGGAATATGTGGAAGAAATTTTACCCAGAAGGACAGAAAAGCTCCCCTAATGGATTTTTAATTATTTGCCATGCCTGATGATTATGATCAGTAAATCAGTTTTTGTGTTTTATTAATGTTTGTATTCAATTTTAAGAATTAATTGGCATCAAAAGATTGCAAATAGTGAAATTACACTTGTAGATTTTTTCGCCTCTCCAATTAATTGCAGTGATCCAATTAATTTCAACTGATTTAACTGCAGCAAAGCGAGTCCCAGCAAGGTGTTTGTCACATTGTTGATTTTTTGCAAAATACACTTTGATGGCAGAGTTTCAATGTCATGTTTATCTGTATTCATTACAGCCGCCACTTCATGAAAAATACAGCAATTCAGATTCAGAAAAAAGCAGACTATTTGTTTGTTATTATCTGTTTTCAGCTGGATCGACCGTCATTTCATTGAATTCTCTCCTTATGAGAATCAGAAGCCTCCATCCATCCAAACAAAAGCAAACCACTTTAAGATATTCTCTTTTTCTTCGTGTCTTTCCCTTTCTGGCAGCCAACACAGCTCCGTTACCATTTACGTTAAATGAGGAGGCATGGGACAGAACTTAATGAGAATTTGTTTTTACTGCTCTGCCAGTAATTAGTTTGTTAAAGCAGAACGGAATGAGCATGTCTCAGGAAATGTAAAATTGAATATTAATTAAATTACAAATGGAAATCATGCTTGAATGCTAAGAGCAGCCATCAGACTCTGGCTGTTTGTCTGTTGATATGTTATAAAATGAAAACCGTTTTATTTGTGGCTGCTTATCACTATAAGCTCAGCGAAAAGTTCTATCCGCTTTATCTCATTTGGTTTGTTTTAGAATTAACGTCGTCAGTGGCTTCGGCTCTACACTCCATGCTTTGTGGCTTATTATGTGTTGTAGACTGTAAGTTTCCCAGGCTAGGATGTGTCAGATGCATGGAGACAACCAGGTAATGAGATGTGGATATCCCACGCACCAATTTCAAAGCCTGTGTTTTTCATCCCGTGGCTGCCTGTCACTTCTGGAGCGATGGCACACTGCATCAATAATGACTGTCCTTCAAACAGCGGGAGGTGGAAACGGAGAGACAAAGTCGGTGACACAGAACACAGAGGGAGAAGACAAGGGCAAGAGGGTAACAAGTGTTGGGGGGGGAAACGCCGGGAAAAATCAACAAAAATAAACACGGGCATTAAAAAACTGACTGGGACGACACAAGGTTGAAAGATCCGGAGGTAGAGCATCGCGGACGTGTAGCGAAATGTGTGTGTTGTCAAGGTGTGTGAACTCTGTGTCGCTGTTAATGCATTTGAACAGGAGCTCAGTATTGTGTAAGCACAGAGTGACAGTGAGGACCGGATGAATAATTCAGTGTCCTCACTCCATGATCTCCACTGTTCAACATGCCCTGGCTGTTTACAGTGTGTGTGAGTCGGTGTTTGTTTGAATTAAAAGGAGACAACAACAAAAAAAGGCAATCACCTAACCGTGCATGGGATTACGTTTGTTTGAATTTACATGTTTCAGATCAGATAAAACCAAACCCCCCAGAGAATATTTATCTTCTAATCGGTGCTGCTAGTAAAAGTAACATCAAAGCAATGTACAGTTCGAAAATTCACTCTGCAGCATGACCATCACCCCAACATACACATTACATCAGACTCAGAATGGGTTTACATTAAGGGACAATCAAAGCATCCTCACTTTACTTTTCACTCCCTCTAACTTTTACTCAATATTAAAACATGACACACGATACAGTGTACAACATACAGACAGCGGGTCCACAGGTTATAAATTACTATGCCACTATAGTCTATACTAGTCTACTTATAGCTCTGCAGCACTTGCCTGAGGGGAAGTGTGATATTCTGGGTGGAGGGTATAAGACAGGTCAGAGATTATTGTGCAAGCCAGCCTGACCGAGGACTCTTCATGGCCTGGAGGGACTGCTGCTGCACGACTCCTACAACCTTCAGAGCTGTTTGTGCCAAATTCCATCCCCCTGCCATTGTCAAGGAGTTGGACTCACGTGGCTAGAAATAATGGTTATGTATTGTAGCCCTGCTTCTGTGAGCAGGAACCTCTATAACGAGGCTCTGCACACTCAGGCACTCGGACTACTGCTTACCAGAAGGTGGCACAGAAATGGAAGAGTGGCTAGCATTGTTGCCTCACAAGCACGATGGTGGGTTTGATTTTTTGTGTGCCTGTTGCCTGTGCAGTTACACTCCTGCCACGTGACTTACAGTTGTCTCGCACAGGTTCCCAAAGGTTGCACATTAGCATGCCGCGGATACTATTCCCACTTCAGACATGTATACATTAACATTCTTCTGTTTTTACCTACACTGCTGGGACAGATAAGGCCCTGTCTTTGCACATCAAATACTGAATGTCTTTACAAAGTAAAATGCGGCTTCACCTCGCCAATGTTAATGATGTCGAATATAAGAACGTATGAATAAAGATGAAAAAGTGCAGCAGTACGCTCACAGTATGCACAAGTACTGGTATGAGCCAAAGTGCTTGAGAAAGACAACACATGTTGGTACATACAGTGCTGTGAAAACGTATTTGTGATTACTTACTTACAAAGATCAAGGTGGGACTGGACAGCATTTTTCCTTTAACAAATGAAATCATCATTCCTTGGGTTGTCTTTGTCTCATATTAAAATTAGTTTGATGGTCTAAAAACATTCAAATGTGACAAATGTGCAAAAAAATAGAAGATATCTGTAGGGGGCAAATACTTTTTCACAGCAAGAAAAAGTATTTGCATCATGTTTGAAATACCTTTGCGGTTGGAATGTCTTTAAAGGAACAGTTCAGGATTGTGGGAAATAAGCTCCATTGCACTTTTCCTGAGGATTAACACCACACTCATAACCGCCTGTTAAATATGAGACTGCAGCCAGTAGACCAGTTAAATAAACATAAATATAAATAACATAAAATAAATAAACATAACAATGGTAAGCATGGGAAACAATGCTGTCTTGAAAACTTTCTGGAGTCACCTGCTGCCTGGCAACGTCATGGTGATGGCAAGACTGTATGCTGAATAAACATCTCCCAACTATAGTTTCAGATTCCACAAACAAGGAAGAGACTGGCATCATATTTCTGGGCTTTTTGTTTTGTAGCTTCTGTCACATTTTTACTCACTGTGGGCTCATTTTTCATTGCAATTTAAAGTCCAGCACCTCAATGGAAACAGAACAACCATGACTAGAAGTATAGAGAACTCAGGAATACCTTTTTTTGCAGTATGACACAATTATAATGCCTAAATGATAAACAAAAGCAAACATCGAAAGTGAAAGGTATTTAATTTTTTATTTAACAAAAAAACAACAAACTGAAATCGAAAACATTTTTCCAAGTTACCACAGATGCTACCAATACTGGAAAAAATGGTTATTTAACACACTGTAGATATTTTACTACCTACTTTTTAAATATGGTTCCATAGTGTTGTCATATCTGCTCTGTGTAAACACTTATCATGTGACTATTACAATAAAACATTTAGAATAAAGTGATTTAAATTAAATATAACAATTTTAAGCTTATTTTTTTTACATTTCCTGATGCAATGAAATGGCACAAATGATTACTTCAATGACCAACAGAAAGTTGAAAACTCAGCGAGTCTTTAGTTTGTTTAGTTTCTGGCTTGATAAATGGAGTCATTCTGACGATTTATAAAAGTAAAATCACACCTTTCAAACCAGCAGGCGAGTTTTGGGACTGAGAGGTAAAAGTAGATGATGGTCTCCAGTCCAAAAGAACCGGCACCCAGACACCCTGAAGATGATTAGCAGTTCAGTGGAGGAATGGATGAAAGCATTTGCTGACAGTTGTAATTAGCTTATTGATCTCTAAGAGGTGTGAGATGGTGATGATGCATTAAACAACCATTATTCTTTTTCACAAAGGCAACACACTCGGGGCTTGATAAGTACAACACCTGGGGTGACGCTAACAAGACGGCATAACATTAAGACTTATAATAGGTCACCACAGAACAGAACCGTAAGGAACAAGCAGAGGGCTGAAGGGCAAAGAGCGTCACAATCTGTGACTGTTGAGCCGCTGGGTGTGGCTCTGTGGGTTAGCAGGTGCAGGTGGAAGAAAAGGTGAAAGAGGAGGGAGCAACGCCGCGGACACATGATAATTATCTTCATGGCCCGCATCACAGGCTAAAATTAGAGGTAGAAAAAGACAGAAGGGGAGACCTGTGGCACAAATCATCTATCCAGACTGCTGAGCAGAAGGTGGCAGGCCATGCTGCTAACACATTCAAGTAGTTGAGGACTGTTACACAGTGGTCTCCCACAGCCACAGCTGCTCTGATGAAAAGCACATCCAGAGTAAAGTGGACTGCACAGTGACCGCTTACACTGACGGCACTCTTTGAAGATGTGAACTCTGAGAGAGTACTGAAAACAATGTCGGACAATCAGGGCGGTTCTCCGGCCCTCACTGGGGAGAAGGTCAGTTCATTTTTACCTGGTGGAGTTTATCTGGTTAGTTTAGATCATAATGACATTGCTGAAACAAAGTTTTAAAAGGGCAGAGCAATCTGTCCTGTGTCTCAGAAGCTTCATGCACCAGAAAACTGTTTGTATATACACTGATCAGCCACAACATTCTGACCACTGACAGGTGAAGTGAATAACATTGATCATATTGGTACTATGTGGTGTTCTGCTGGAAAACCTTGGATTTTAACATCCATGTTAATGAGACTTAGACACCCAAATAAACATTGTCCCAGAACAAGCACACTCCCTCATGCAAATGGAAATCCCAAATGTCACTGCAGGAAAATGCACCCCACCACATGGCAAAAACATCAACCAATCAGGAACATCTTGAGGAACATGACAATGGCCCAAGATGTTGATTTGACCTCCAAACTTCCTAGACTCCATTCTGATCAAGCATCAACAGGATGCAGTGGAACAAGTTGGATTGACAGAGGCCCCACTGCACAAGCCAGAGTACCCAAAAGATCCACTGCCAACGTCCTGGTGCCAGACCCCATAGGACACCCTGAGAGGTCCTCTTGTCCATGCCCTCAGAGCAGTTTTGACCACATAAGGGGGACCAACACAATACTAGGCAGGTGGTCTTAATGTTATGCCTGATCATTGTATTGATTGACATTATATACCTATTATATACCGTTGAAAAACCCATAAAGTTTGACCACTAAACTGTAGCTTTTGCAACAACTTTGGCTATAGTGACTTTTCATTCCACTCCTGGAAAAGGTCGTCTATGCAACTGTTTTATTTTTGTAAAATTTGAATTGCCCACATGTTAATGATAACTTACAGCTGACATTGGTGGTTGGGAAAATAAACCACCAAACAACAAAAATCCCCACAGATTTAAATCAGAAATAATAAACAACAACCTAGTTTGTAGTTTTATAAACCTGGCTTGCAGCTGAAGTACACCAGCTCACATACGACTGTGCTGCCGCACTGTACACAATGACAAGGTATAATATTGAAGTAATTCAGCTACACATTTAAACCACAGAGCAATTCTGAAGAATAATGATACAGAAAGCCCCTCCCAGCAAGTTAATGGATTTGGTTTCTGGGGTTTGTTTTGTATGAAACTGATTTTTTGAATCCATGTTTTGGAATTTTTTCAAGATCGTCATCGGTATTTTCAAGGTGGAAATACTCAGCCATGGCACTGACTGCTTATTTCATGAGTGAAATGTCTTCCAGTACATTAAAAACAGCATATGGACATGTTAACAAGGTAAAAAAAAACAACAACAACTTGAATTTCTCTGGAGGGGGCTGTAAATTATATTTATAATCGATTTGTACACAGGTTGTGTTGCTACCTGTTAGTTTTCAGGGAAAGGTTGGAGCTGGAGATGGATTGAGCTCATCAGCTGAATAAAACCGTCAGCATGAGGTTATTCTTTTTCCCCAGAAATGATCGACTAAAATCAAGTTAAAAAGAAAAACAATCCTCCTTTTTCAGGCACTGTACTTCTGAATGGTAACAGATTTGGGGCAGATATAACTGTCTGTCAAGCTGAAATCTGATTTTAGTGTTAAGGTTTTGGATTTAGAATAAAAGCTGGTGGTATTTGTTCCAAGCCACTTTTGTCTTTTGTATTATTCAGAACATGTGGTTTATTGAGGACAAGCATTCTCTAAGTTTTTGTAGAGAACCTACATTTTTTGCTACATTTGTAAAATAATGTATTTTTGATCTCAGAAAATAATGTGAAAAGTTGCAATGGATCCTAAACCTCCTTCTTATGTTGTTACCTACAAACACATTCACAGGTAAACATAGTGTGAATGTACTTTCTGGTCTGAATTTGGGTCTTTGATGCATTTCCATCACTGTTTAGGTTGGTCATTATGTGTTAATGTGAGAAATCACAGCTTATATTGTATGTTGAGATGCTTTATTTGATTTTTCTACTGGTATTTGCAACCTTAAGCATACAATGATCAGGCATAACATTATGACCACCTGCCTAATATTGTGTTGGTCCCCCTTATGTGGTCAAAAATGCTCTGAACCATTGGACATGGACAAGAGGACCTCTCATACCGTGTTTCCACCGACCTGGTGCTAGTGCTGGTTCGGAGCTAGTGCCTGACTAAGCACCGGTTCTTTGTGTTTCCACCGCCTAAGTACCGGCTCCAGGTGCTAAAAACTGGTGCTTAGCAAGCACCAGCTCTTTGCTGGGCCAGAGCTAAGAACTGAGTACGTCAGGGT
>OMNN01100772.1:0-23203 GCA_900302755.1 Chromis chromis
TATATTTGTATTTATATTTTTACATAGAACACAAGCTACTAAGGAATACATACAGTACAGTCAGCAACATAGAAAAATATTAGAGTAGTATTGGCACAGATGAAGTAGTATTTACTGTACTTTACATGTTGTACATTCAGCAAAAGAACTGCAGAATGAAATAAATACATGTTCCTCACAGTGACGTCAAACATTTTTTTTTACATTCAGTTCAAACACATGAAGGGTGACGCAGCGATGAGCGGACGATGATAACACATCTCCTTTCATATCAAACACCAAACATACGCACACACACGTGCTACACACAGAAAAAAAGACTCAGTAAAGGGCAATCAAATACAAAAAGGTTCAAGTCAGCTAGTTTTGAAGGTTGACAGCACTTGCAAGGATCTATCGAGTTTATGGATCACCTCTGAATTCACTCTCGGTTATGACAGCAGCATAAATGTACAGTTAACACTCTCAGAGACATGTTTAATCACACAAAACTATTTTTTCTCTACAGTTCAGAGTTCGGGGTGACGTACTTCCTTTTTTTTCTGATTCACTACCGCAACTTCCAGGGCAGCCATCCATCTCATCGAACTATTTCATATTTGCCCTTGAAGCTGCCGATCTCCACACCTCTCAAACACTTTTTCCCTCCATTGATTCCCGCTGACCCCTTTGGGTAAACAAACCCTAAACGCACACAAAGGAGCAGCAAACAAGCAAAAGCCTCATCCATATACAGGATGTGTGTGTGTGTGTGTTGGGGGGCTGAGAAATGATGCATGATGCATGGCAGCTCCTACAGATTGCTTACGCAGCTTTGCTTAGTGGCTTTTTGAGAACTTTCTCTGCGTCCTAAAGGAGCCCATTTGATTAGAGTCGATCACGGTGACACTCTGCTTACCGTGCAGCAGCTTCCACACGGAAAAAAAGAGCACTTTGCGATGTCATCGGTTGTTCTCCGAGACAGCACACTTTGAAGACGATACAATGCTTGAATGGCCAAGACGGACAGGCGAGGTTAGTTTCTACAAAGAGTGCAGGACGTGACCTTCACATCTTTAAAAAAAAAAAAGCAGCGCATGTTTTAACGGAAAAAAAAATATAGCTGTTTGTATTTTGTAAAGCTAGTGGAGGTTGATTCAAGGTTGTCAATAAAGTGCACTTGCCATCACACCAGTGCAAAGGTTAAAATATAGCTCTCTGTATGTACATAACTACATATGCAGCAGATGCACAACCTCCACTGGATATGAGACATCTGTGATAACAGTTCTCTATTGTCAGAATATGTAAACATCACCTGATGGACAGCTCAGCGGTGAGGAAACAGTCCTCACCATGACGCTGGAAAACAACACTTGGCATGTGACAGGAGAGGAATAAAAACTCTAAATACTTCTTATTCAGCTGATGAGATGTTCAAAACATGGCATCGCACATGTTGACGAACACGAGACTGCTACGACAGTGCTTCCCTGCTATCATCATGCATCACGTTGATTAGATAGACAGTGTGCGAGGGAGAATCTTGGCAGTGGGTCTGTGTTACATAATATCAAGCAGTTTTGTAGGAAGCAAAAGTGATGACACCCTGATTTACACCATTTAAATCACAATGAATTTCAAAGGAGAATTTTCATCTACAGTTTTAAATGGCTCGTGATGAAGGTAATGCCATTGGACAAGACTGTAGTCATTAATAATGTTTGTTTTTCATATTATTAGCATATTATAGCCACTCTTCATTATATTAGTAAGCCTGTTTGCTGCCTGCGTGCCTCACAGTTCAAGGAGCAACGTGAAAATGACTCGTATCTTAAGTGGCTTATGGTGGTTGTCATAATTCAGTAAGTTTGCTTCAACACCTTTGCATTTGCTAAGCCCCACCCATGAATAGCAACCGTCCAATCACAAATTAGCCTTTCCTTTTGCAATGTTAATAGTAAATACTACTTGAAAATCTAAAATCAGAAGCCAAGCAGTCCAATGGGGTTAAGTTAGAATGAAAATTCATCTTTTTCATGTCTTGTAATGTAGTCAAGCCAGAGACAATGTTTTCAACCAAGTTTTGCAGGTAACATTAGCTATTTGCTAGGTACACATGAAAAAACTCTCTTGACAGTTGACAACAAAACCATGATAAGGTGTGTCGCGAAGGAGGGCTGGGCTCAGCAAACTGTAAATTTCTGAATTTAGTCACTCAAAGTATCAATCAGTCAGTGCAAATAATCCAAAAGTGAAGGTTAACACAGCAGATAGAGCCATTCTCATTAAATGATGTACAGTTTAGCATTAGTAAATGTATAAAATAAGCAGACTATACTGAATTGTAGGCTACATGGGGTAACACTTCTGCCTGCGTTGTATAACACTTTGCTTTTCGTTTGACGGATTTGATGGTAACAACACACACATGATCACATTTATAATGGACTACTTACAGTGTGGACACAGAAGCGGATAAAAATAAATAATTTGAAACAATATATTCATTTCTGTATAAAGGAACATCTAACAAAATACTTCATGTACAATCAAGGGGATAAATGCAGCGCATCTATTGCCTTGGTTCTAAGGATAGTGTAAGACTATCATCGGCGTAACCCTTAAAGTAGAATTCAATCAACGACTGATACTGAAGGCTCTAAACCAACTCTAAAGGGAAAGCAGGTAAATGCTTTAGTCCACAATTAGCATCTGTTAGTGTTCTTGCTGAGAGGTTATTCATAAGGCCAACAAAACATCTACAATCAATCCTGTCATCGATGTCAGATGTTTTGTTTTGCATGGCTGCATGTCAAACTCAGACTTCTGAGTTAGCAGTTTGAACAGTCACAATACACTGATCCTTTAATAACAGCTGCTAACAATCTTAACAAATGGGATATACAGTTCTGGCCACTTGGATACCAGGAATTATATACATTACATGTACTGTACAGGGGGGGAAGGTAGGGACCTTATGCTCCAAATCTGACTCCGTCTACCAGCCTCTGTCCTGTAAGCCTGCAGTAGTAGCACCGTTATTTGAAATAGTTGAGCCCTGCCACTAAGAAGAACTTCTCCAGGAAAAGCTCAGAGTCCAAGACGGCGATGTGGGCAGCGCGGCCGATCAGTGTGTTGGCTGTGTTGGGCAGAGCGTGGAACACATTCTGGCGGATCAGCCGGCACTCCTTAGCCTCCACAAGTGGCTGCAGGAGGTTGTTGATCATCTCGGTGTACACGGGCCCTACAGGGCAAAGAAGAAGAAAGTTACAGGAGTCCTACTACATGCGTGATGTGATACACCTTTTGTATACAAATCAAACTAAGTGTAACTAACAATTATAGTCATTCACAATGAATCTGATTAGTTTTGTTTGATTAATAGATTGTTTTGTTTCAAAATGAGAGTAAATAGTGACGATTGGTGATTAAGATTTATGTGTATATATGTAATTACCAGTTAATAAGTTACAAAATTGTAACGACACCATTTTAAAACTGGAAAACAACATAATTAAAAATGAACCTTGGCCTGGGCAAGAAAATACCACACTGAAAAACACACTTTATAAGTAACAATAAGAAATTTAACAATAGTTTCACTTAAAAGCCTTAGATGAAAACCACCATAAAAGCAACTAAACAAATGCAAGGTGTGCTCCATCCCTGATTCATAAATAGCCTTTCATATCTTTTGATAACTGAGCGCCTTCGTGCTCCGTCACTTTCCCCGTTCGCTTCTATGCAGGTCTCTCAGTTCGCATCCATAGACCTCCCCTGGTTGCAGCCTCGGGCCAGCAAGCATCTGTGGATGTCCTTCTGAGACAGACTTCGTGGTCTATAAACAACCACGACTCTGTGTCCCGCACCACCTCCACCAAAGTGACCCTACCGGCAGCGTGCTGTAAGGGCTCACGGACTTGATGTCAGGGTGGATGCAGAGGCCAAAGTAGAAGCCCCGTTTAGTGACGCCTGATCCTGACCAGCCATCAGGAACTTTAACCTCAGTGTGAGCACAGTGCAGGGGCTTCACCCTGGTTGCCTTCCGGGTACCTGACGCTTACTGAACCTTTAGTTCACCAACCTCTTTAACATTGGTTTATTTTTTGCATGTTATTGATGTTGGTTTTGTTTACATCAAAGCTGATTTGACCTGCTTTCTTTCTTTATTGCGTAATAAGCTGAGATTGTCTCTTTCTCTAAATTTATTCTAACCCCTTAACGCCAATTGTCGCAAATTTGCATCATACTGCTTGCATTCAGACTGCAGCCGAGATAGCGTATGCATTCCCCCAATGCCGGTTTGTGCATAGTCAATACGTACGTACGTAAACAATTTTGTGGCATCAATAAAAATGTTTTACCATTAATGCCTGCTAATTTGCATCAAACCTAAATTTATATCTATTCTATGTGTTATAGACAAATTAACGATATCCACTTAATTTAGCATCAGCTTGAAAGCAAAAACACATATTTAATTTTTTTTTATATAATTCTAAATAAATTCAGGCATCAAGGGGTTAAATTATGTATCTCAATTTATTTATTGATATGTTTTTCATTGTACTAAAATAGAAATTATCATCAGTGTGCCTTGATAATTTAAGTAGCTAAATTCAAACTAAGGTGGTAAATTCAAAACATGTCTTCTATTCTTAAGTAAAAAATAGGTCACTAATAATAATAGTTAATGATTATTGAATCAGTATATGTTTTGTTGAAGCCACTGTGGCCACATGTGGCAATTACAGAATATGTTAAATGTTAACTCTTTCTAGTTTTGCAAATTTTACATGTTAACAGTTATACAGTAATATGTACTGGAAGCATGCTAGCATTAGCCACCATGAGCTGCTGGTTCTACTCGATCACGTGCGTTGTAACACCAAACCCCTGAGTGTATTGACCTGATCATTTCAACACATGGTTTCTTCTTTCAAAAGTTACACAGTGGCACTTAGCTGAGTTCAAGATCAGTCCTCAGTAACTACATACTGTAGGAACTGAGGCATAAAAAATAGAATGTTACATAAAACTATTGAAAAGAAGAATCCATTATAGCATGAATATGTGTACTGACCTGTGGTTCTGTCTTTGAGAGCAGTTTTGCACATCTCTATTCTGGCAGAGTGGAAAGGGACGTAACGGTCCTGTGGAGACGCCACCAACACCACGTTCTTGAAGAACTGGAGCCCTGAAATGACACAAAACAAACGAGTAAGAGAGATTGCAGGGAGTGTGTGAGAGAGAGGTAGAGAGGCCAAGACGGAGGAAAGGAGTGAATCAGTTGTAAAATGCAAAGTACAATCACAAAATACAATGACAGGCTTGATACGATAAAGCTGTGTTTTTTATTCTCCAGTCTCCTGTGTGTGCTTTTAAGAGAGTGCACTGGTGGGTTTCCAATGACAGGGTTTGGATCATTTTGTCAGCCTGCCACAGCTCTAGAAGGGGGAGAAAAAAAAAAAAAAAAAAACGTTTTCAGGCTTATCTTCTTCAAGCCTGTGTGACAAACGACTGCTTTGTTCCACTCACACAGTGGGGAGGCCTCTCACAGGCCTCTCACAGCTCGCTGGCAGGGGTTTGAGTGTTAGCGAGCTGACACATACAGAAATTTGACAAAAAAGACAAGATGACAACATTTCCATGAATATTTGAACAGACTGTCTTTCAAGTAATAGTCTATAAAGCGAGGCAGTCAATATACTGCCTCTGTTTCACTTTTGGCCGCTTTCATCCCGTACCTGGTTTCTGACTCAGGAGATAGAGGAATGTTTTCCGTGGATCTACGTGATCTCTGAAGGTGAGCTGCAGCAAGGATCCGGATTTCTTCAGCTTCTGCATTAACCACAGACCTAAGAACGTACACACAGAGACATGCAGTCAGGCCTCCACAGCCAGTATGATATTCTTAGATGAAAGACTAAATGCTGCTGAGAAACGCAGGATGCCGAGATGCAGCGCCGCACAGCAGCACATCTGCAGCGTGCCTTCCTCCCAGAGCTGAGCAGTGGCCTCACCTGTGCTGACCAACGTGCTGTTGTTGTACAGCGTTCCCAGGTGTGGTCCTGACAGCGAGAGGAAAGTGTGCAGTTTGGGCAAATAGCAGCGGAAGCGAGGCCTCGTCAGCACCGAGCGGATGATGATGTTCCCCAGAGAGTGGCCGATGAAGCTGTTGGCCGAAGACAAACAACTTTCAGAGAGAGAAACTTGCAGCTTGAGTGGGCGGCTGGAGAAAAAAAAAACAGTGCCTCCAACGCTGCTGACCTATGACACTGTGCAGTAGCTTATCATAGACTCCTCTGGAAACAGGAACTGGTTGCAGCAGAAGCTATTTTAGAGATCCATGCTACAGCATTTGGTAATTAGAGAAAAAATCCATTAACTTGTTAAATGTTTAAACATCATCAAAGGCAAAGACAACTTAATGTTGTAATATAGAGGACATGCCATATGAATTAATAGCATCTTCGCAGCAGTGGGAAATATTAGATTCATCAAGCTATGTCTGTCACTTAGTTTAATTACTGTACTGTTGCAGCTCTACCCAAAATCCCTCATCGGCACGCTTGCTCCTTCTCATCTGTCTCCTACCAAACTAAATATAGAGGTAATGTGGAAAGAACCAGATGCTGTTGTGGCAGTCCATTGCTTTTGTCTTTGATACTTGCTCTCTAGAGAATACGTCACAATAAGAGAGTTAAGAAACTTGGGCAGAAACTCTTACAAAGAAATAAATTGGCACATTGAGGGCAATTAAGCAGGAAGATGAATAGCTTAATTTGATTGGAACCAGGCAGCACAGTGCTGCACAAAGGAGCACAGTCTATCAAGTGAAAGTTAGAAGCTTATTGGCACTGTATGATAAGAGCTTTTCATCCATTTTGTGCCACTTATCCATTTTGAGTCTATACATTATCATGAAACAGTGATCCTCATAAGTTAAGACATTCATGCTGAGCACGAGAATCAATGCCCAGTCTCTGCTGCCATCTGCTGACCAGACTAAATGCTGCTTGTTCTGCCGCAAATAATCAATCAAAATCAATCAGATGGAGGTTTGTCAGTAATGTGTATGCTGCACAGTGTTAAACCCGAGCGACTGACCTTATCCTGCCTATGGTGAGATTGTACAGCTGGATATGCTGAATGATCTCATCCAGCAGCCTGTCCGTCATGGTGTCGAAATCTGCAAACGTGTCAGCCTGCGGGGTGGAAATGGCAGAGGAAAGTACGGCCGTCAGCGCTCTGCAAATTGCCTTGAAGCATTTGCACAGACTGCGAGCGCACACGTGACATCGAATTTACTCCCATCGCCATCAAACGCACCTGGTTCCTCTCAGACATGAGGAAGTCTAGCCTGGATCCCGGCAGTCCCAGCTCGATAAAAGTCTTCACCAGTCGAAGGTCTGCACTGTTTCCTGGAAACAGAGGAGGAAATTAGACTCACAGTTTGAAGCTCATCATCAATCATTTAACAGATACCTGGAATGTATTTTAAGGAATTAGTATTCACGGACTCTACAGTGCGGATTGTAGGACATATTCTCATATTACATTTACAATGCTAATAGGAATCTAAAACAAGGATGTACAGAATGCTGCGGATGTATAACTAGTACATTCCAAGGGAGGAGAATTGGACTGCAGTGAAGCAGAACATTTAGCAGTGTGCAGCCTCACCATCAAGCCCGTGGACACACACCACAAGGTGTATGCCATCATCAAACTCCTCGTCATCCTCCTCAGGGGGGAAGTAGGGCAGATCTGATGCCAGCAGAGGAAGGTCGCTGTACAAGCTGGCCTGGAAGCTCAGCTCTTTTAACAGCTCCTCTTTGGCTTTGTAGAAACTAGAGGAGAGGGAAATGACATTTGGGGGAAAAAAAGCAAGAGATATTATGTTCTGTATGTTAGCAATAAAATGAAGAACTTTCCTTTAATGTGCAAAAAAAATAGCAGATGTAAGATTTCATTCTACCTTTGGGTCAAACTATAATAGAAAACCTATTCTGCATTTCTGTATTTGATTAGTAGCATTTCACTCTTCCCACTTCTGAGCAAACCAAAGGCTTCTAAACAAAAGTTTTAAGACTCACAAGTAAGCTCCTCAAAGTTTCATTACCCTGTCATCCCGCCAGGTTACAGATTTTGTCAAAACAAATCCGATTCCAGTTCCTGTACTCCCAACTAATCAGGATGGATTTGTCTGCGCGCTCTTTGATGTGATTTAATACACTCAGGAGGCATTTCACCTCGTCTTGACTTGCTCGCTTCAAATTTGCCCTCACTTCATTTTGTTATGCTAGACTTTCCAAGGATGAGTAACTGCCAGCTACTGCACCAGATGTCAACAGCCGTCTCCCATGAAGCCTTATGTTTTGGCCTTGTTTCCTGTACTTGGTGTGGATTATAATCTCACTCCTACAAAGTTTTCCTTTGGGAAGACAGCCCAAATATTTAGAAATGTTGTTTACTGACATACAAGTCAGAAAGGCACTATTCTCCCTCGCCTGAACACACATAACACGTTTGAGCTTTCAAGTCTGCCCTAAATCAAAAAAGCCACTACTTATTGAAGTTGAAAATCTTGTCAAAAGGGTTTTCCAAGTTCAGTGTTCAATGAGAAGCAGTTATACATCAAAAAAGTCTCCAAGGCTTTGATTGGAGAGGACATGTTTGATTGATAGCTCAGTAGACAAGCACCATGATGCTGCATTTCAGTTTAAACGTATCTGACCGTGTTCTTGAAAAAGTACAATGGAGTGACTTTGGAAGAAGGACTAAGAACATTTGGGAAACTCGGGCCAGTTTGATGCACCCTTAAATGGTGGGTAACGGACATAAAGCCATACAGTCATTTCCTTTGCCTAGAACACTGTAGATACATTTATCTTCTGTTTCATTAATACATCCAATTAAGCTCTTCAGATATTGCAAATGTTCATATGTTGCTCTATGCACAATATAACATTATCAAACTTATAGCTTAAAATAAAATACAAATTTACCAAGCTAAATCAAATATTAAGGTTAATACCCTACAGTAATATTTATTATTATGTAAATTTACCTAAGTTTTATAAAGTACAATAATTCTGACTCACTTAAATATTAAGGTTCAATGTTATATAAACAATACATTTACCTGACTAATTACCTGAGGGCAGCCGTCTGCCTCACCCAGTTAGGGTGAGGGTAAAGTAAAGTAAATTGCATATTTAAGCTAGCAATTATAAGGACAGGCAGTGTTTGGTTAGCAGTCGCACCGAAGGATAAGGAGCAAACACACTCGCACAAGTTGAAATTTGCTGGTAAGTTTTGAAGTTGTTCAAGGTGCGCCAGCTAACGAGCTAATTTGCCATCTGGCCTGCTAACATCCAGGTGTTTGTTCTGGCAGATGTCTACTAGCTTATTCAGCAAGCTAAGACTTGTGTTCCCTGTTAGTAGATTAGGAGACATTAGCTAGAAAGCTAATGTGGATTGTGTCAAGTGACTATGCATGAGTTATTACTATAGCTAAAAATTTTCACATTTTCAGTTTAAAGTCATTCGTGTGTTGTATAACCAAATGCTGTCAGGGTTTTTATTCAGTGTCACAATCTGTTTATGTACAGATACAGAGGTATTCTACCTGCAAGAAAGCTAATGCTAATTAGAAAGTTGCAGTTTAAAGTTAGTTTATCTTTTTGTGTTGTGTAGCAGGATGCTATCTGGCTATTAGTAAGCATCACTGTCAGACAGAGGTACAGTTGCATTCATGCATGGACAAAGGGGTGACACAGACATATTTTACTTCAGTTGGATTAAATTTACAGAACGTTTTGTCTTTTTTTAACACTAAATTTAGCAAAAACAAGACTCACTTCAGCATTCGTTCATTGGTCTCATCATCCATGTTCAGGGGACTCAGCGAAGACGAGGAGATGATACCAAAGGAGCCCAGAGGCTGGTGGGTGATAGGTGAGGTAGCCTGGCGAGTAGACATACCACTGATGGAGGGAGAGTCTCTCAGGACAGATGAAAATGGCAGACAGGTCGGGGCACAGGACACAGACATGTTCACCACCTCCACCATCTTCTTATTCACAAAGGCCAGCCCCGAGTTAGGGATCTTAGAGGGCTTATTCTGGCAGTCCAAAGGCTCTTTGTCACTGGTTGGTATCCCATTGAGCTCAGCAGATGATGTGATATCGCTGGCTGTCAGCCCTGTGAGGTCACTTGGCCTCTGTCTGGCAGCCAAACTATTGGGGAGGTCATTGAAGTGTGGCGCTTTTAGAGATGTCTGCGAGGGATCCAGATATTCCTGGTCCTCAACACTAAGCAGTTTGCTCTGGCGGAAACTTTGGCATTCATCTTCAGTGTTAATACTCTCCTGATCTGCCACACTTTTATGCACACATGGTTTGTTTCCACAGCTGCAGGGCGTTGTGTCCGATTCAACAAGATGCACATCCTCCACTGAGGCGCTTACTTCACTCATGTGTGTTTGATGGTTCATATTCTCCCTCTGGCTGCCAATAACAGCACTTTCCTTCACATGAGAGCTTTCTACAGACTCTTGTACAAGCAACACTTCAGACACACCACTTAACACTGACTTGATTCTATGTGTCTCTGACAGGTACTGTGGAGAATTTGACTTTTCAGAGCTAATATTCTCCTTGAGAATGTGGCCAAGATTTGCCGTTGAACTCGTGTCTAACAGGGATGATTCAGACTGCTCTGAATCCAGGTTCAAAGAGGAACCGTTTATCCTACATGAATCCTGGTGTCGCACTAAGCCCTTACTGTCTGTTTCCTGGTTATGCAGCATGTGGTCCTCGTCTGCATCTTCTGGGCTACTTATCTGCGGCGCAGAGACTGACTTGGTTAGTTTGCTGAGCTGCCTCTGCTGCTGGTCCTCCTCGTAGGGCAGGGAACTAATAGACGTGAGTGAGGCCTGTATACCTCCACTTGGAAGGCTGCCATTGCTCTCCATCTGCAGGCCTTCCAGAGAGCTGCGGTGGACCGGGTGGTGACACACTATTTGCTGTGGGATCTCCCGCTCACTGGAGAAGTCCAGGGGAGGTCGACCTCGCAGCGCGACCTCCACAGGCCACGCCACTGAGCTTGGCTCGCTCTCAATACCTGAGTCAGAGATAACAGAGGACGAGCGCTTCATGATTTTGGAGCCGACCAAGCCTCCACGATGAGTCATCTCTTTTCTGAGCTCACCGGGAAAGGGAGGTATAACTGGATGCACATAGGCAGTGGGTAGGCTGCTAAGAGGGACATCCTCACTCTCATCATCCATGGAGTGATTTAAAGGCATGGCAATGTCAGACTCCTCTTCATTGTTTTCATTCTCCCCTGCATCGCTGTGGTTTGTGGCATCACAAAGCTGGATAATTTCTGTTACGTGATGAGCAGGGGACTCCTCTCTACTGTGAGCAGAATCGATGATGGGATTGTGGTTTGAGGAGACATCCTGAACAGCCTCTCCTCTGTATGGATACACATCACAAGGCTTAATGTACGTCTGGCCAGAACTACAGCTTTTCTCATCTTGGCCGTATTTCACCGGTTGCTTTGAGTTTTCGGCCTCTGCCAGAGAAAATACAGCACTGTCCTCAGTAGGATTGAGGTTCTGGGTACTTCTAACGTTCTTACTCTGGTCTGCCATGAGTGAGACATACGTGGGCAGGTCCATGCATTCATCACTGTCCAAGGAATCCTGGGGTATTGCTGGTGATCTGACTCCCTGGCTGCTTTCAAGAATCCTGTTGGCAGGAGTGATGGTGAGATCTGAGTTGGTTTGCTCGTCGGTGGTTGCAAGCATTGGCACATGTGTTACCCACTCTGAAGAGACAAGGACAGACCAGATGCAGAACAAAAGTTCAGTCTTGAGACAATCAGTGATGATATGTGAATTGCAAATTTAAAAAAAAAAAAAATTAGGATGCACATTTTGTCTTACCTGTTTGAGGAGATTCCACATATCTGTCCTCAAATATGATGGGCAGGCTGTTCCAGTCTCCATCGATGTCCAGGCACTCAACAGGTAAAGGAGGCATCTTGGTCAGGTAGTCTGAACTCCGCACTTCTGCAGCTATCTGCCCATGTCTGTTGATTCTGAATTAGGAGAACAATATAAATAACACATTTCTCTCCAACCAGAGAATAAACTTTCTGAAAGGACTGGTACTTACAGTTCCTCTTGAAATGTCAGAGATATCTCTTTGGGGTGTTCTGTGAAGAAGTACGCCTCTGAGAACCTCCTGACCTGGTGATTCCAGAAACAGACACAAGAAATATTACCATGGTGGAGCCTCAGTCCCATCTTTAATGGAATTAGCACATAAGATCACAACAAACCTCACCCAATGTTTTCTCCTTCTACAGCTGCAATTAGAAATGCATCACCCTCAAGAGTCACAGCCGCTATTACAGGCAAATCACCAAGAACACTGTTTCTGGTGTATTTCCACCCCACAATAATTACAGAATAAGCGTTAATTGAAATCCTAACTCCACTGGTAGGGTGGAGGCATGACGATATCCCCTCAGGGTAATCTAATACTAAAGCAAACATGTTCATTATTTTCAGACAACTGAGATGAAACAGGGCTGCATAATAGAGGCACGAGAGCTACTCCACTGTGGAGCACATATTCATATTAAACAGCCCAGTGATTAGATAGGAATTGCACTGGAAATCATATCAGCCTCCTCAGCTATTGAGGTCAGGAATGGCATCTTATCATTTCACTAATTCCCTCTGTAACACTTGCAGCTCACAGAGAATCGTGCGAGTAGAAACTCTTATATTTACAATCCACCCAATTAACTTTAAAAAAAAGAATTTGCACTCGGTATTTTTAAACATGTGCTTTACTCTTATTCGAACGGATGTTTTGAGAAAAAAACATTCCCCTTGCTCGCACCTTTACATCAAGCTGCTTTATTGTTTTATACATTCATCTATATTCCTTTATGAGGCTGTGGTCCTGAACCCAGGTGTGCTGGTGCTCTGTAATTATGCTGCTGTTGTGCTCTCTTATGCCTCTGTTCATTGCAACATAACGACAATGAGACAAAGTACGCTTGGCCTCATGTTTTGTGCCGCAAACTCGGAGTAGGAATGCTGGTCTGAGGTCAGTACATCACAGAACTGCCATGACACTGAATTGACAGAGAGCAGTAGGTGTGTATGCTGTCTCAATGCTAATAGGTTCAGGGCATTGTACGCACAGTATATCATGCTTCAAAAGTACTCTTTATTCTTTCTGCACTTATGGTAATATTGGAGCTAACCGTGTTAACCATTTCACTCCAGAGCAAATAATGTGCATGAAGAAAAGACAGACAACTTATAATAAATGTAGACATGGTAAAGTGATGTCAATCTTAGATAATTAGAATATGAGGTGGTCATGTTTTAACAAATATTTGCATCTGTTATCCTTATTCCAGGTGATATGTGAAAATGATGTTCAGTTTTTCATAAAAGCATAAAATCTGGTACACTTGCAAAGTGTGGGGCCCTGAATATTTCCCCAAAATGTAGCTAATATGCCTCTTGTTGGCCAAGGTGGCCATTTTACTTTTTGCTACAATCAAATTATATATTCTGCACCACATCACCTGAATCAAATGTGGTAATAGAGAAAAGGGGATGTCTCCTCTATGTTTTGATGGTTAAAACAGAGACACGTGCCAGACAAATTGTTATTGTTGTTGAACCTGAAACAGAACTGTGCACTTAAAGGAGGCCTTTTGCATTGCCCCTGGCAGCCTGTCTTGCAGCCGCAACTTCAGAGTTCAAGGATGGTACACATATCACCTGAGGAGATCACATATCACGTCAAATTCAGCACCTCGTTTTCGAGGGGTCCACAAAACACAGTTAACAATGACAATACAACACAAACAATTTACAAACATGACATAAATACATAGACAAACTTGCTCCAAAGTTCCCCTCTCCCCCCAATCCTTCTACAGCAGGAATCTCCAACCAATAGCTCAGGAGCGGCTCACTGAGCAAAAGGTTGGAGACAACTTGTTTACAAATTGGCTTACAGGTTGTTATTTCATTTTGTTTTTCTTGCCCCCTTTTTAAAAGAAAGAAAACTACTTATTGTCTCTGTGATTGGACAGACCTAGATGTGGAGGGCTCACATTTACCTCCATCTATTTGGAAGTAGCTAAGTCTATTACACTGTAACGTGCTGACAGTCTTTATATTTACTTTTTGACATATCTAATCTGGTTATTTATTTACTGAGTCACTCACTCATCTTAGAAAATAAATAGTTTAATCGCAAAGTGACCATACAAACAGGCGTATGTTCGATTCTTTACCTGAGCAAGGTCAGCTATGGTTGAAATGATGACAGTGATATCCACACTAAATTCAGTTTCTGCAGATACTGGACTGGATGCATTTAGTTACTTGTTTTCACAAAGTACCTACTTCACTCTTCTCTGGTCACAACTTTAAAACATTTTTCCTGGTCTAACAAGGAGGTTATTTTTTTTACCATCTTCTAAGCGAGATTATTTCAGTGTGCCATTAGAGAATTCATTCAATAGCATGTAAAACCTTTAAGAAAATTGGTCACAACATGCCTTAAGGAGCTGCTTCCAGGAATAAATTGTCACTGGTTATGAAACCTGCAGTATTTTTGTATTTCAGTGTGGGTGCTGAGGATCAACATCACTATATTTAAACATATCTGCACTGGGCTCTAATAAAGACACAGTAACTCGGAGAACACACAGCAAATGATGACGCTCGTGCATTGTATAAGCCTGCCTTTGATGGAGTGGGACTCTCACCCTGAGCGTGTGGTGCTCCTGGGCCAGATAGGACAGGATGTGGGGGTTGAGCACAGCGGCCTCCAGGAAGCGGCTCCACAGAGCAGCCAGCTGGGAGCAGAGCTGGCTCACGTCCCTGCTGATCTGCTCCGCTACCTTCTCATGGCCTTCCTGCAGCTGAAAAAAAATATAAATTCCTGTGATATCAAAGTGAATGCGCTAGCTTTCAAAGACCTCCTAGAATATATCTTGCATGATTCTTTTTAAGGATCTTTGCTTTCCCTGCTGACATACTTATATCTACCAACAATGCAGTCTGTCTGCCTCGAAAGTCTGGCTGGTTGGCAGCTGCTGTCCTAAATAACTGATCACAACAATTTGTAAAGGTAAACCTGTGCAGCAGTTTCATTATGCTTAAATGCTCAGAATGTACATGCCCTCTATATTCCACTGCCAATTATTTCAAATGATTTATAATTAACTTTTACTGAACGTGTTTGAAATAAAGGCAACGTAAATTGTTCACCAACATTTTAAGGCCTTGCTCTAAATCATTGATAGGCTTATTAGCTGTTACTTTCATTGCATGCTGGGATATACAGTATGTAAATGACATAAGGAGTCCTGGTATTGCTACTGAAAAAAGTAATCAGCCTCACAAGCCTCAGTGGGAATATACAATGTTGAAATGTATGGAATCAGTAGAACCAAGAGTTCTATGTCCTTTCTGTTGATCTGGAATCATTTCGTTGGAGCTGATTTTTAAATCTCCAGTAGAGATCACCCTTGATCATTTGATGTGCATGTTCTGCATCTCTATAAGGATCTTTTGGCCTATACACGAATCAGCCACAACATTAAAACTACAGACAGGGGAAGTGAAGAACACTGATCTCGTTACAATGCAATGTTCTGCTTGGAAACCTTGGGTCCTGGCATTCATTTTTATGTTCCTTTGACAGATACCACCCAAGCACCAACCAGAAATTAATTCAACACAGAAATGCCCGAAAACTGCAGTTCCTCAGATGGCCACTTGAGGCTGTCTCTAAAAGCAAATCAATATCCATAGACCCCCATGTTAAAATGCCAAACTTTACAACTGAAATAATCATGTTTACAGCCTGTTTTTTGTGTGTGCATATTTCCCCCCACTTAAACTTCAATGTTTAAGACCATCAAACAAATTTAAATATTAGACAAAGATAACCAAAGTAAACACAAAATGCAGTTTTTAAATGATGATTTAATGTTTTAAATCATGAATTAACTGTGGCAGGCTCACATTTTCATGATTTAACATTACTTTTTCACATAGGGCCAGGTAGGTTTGGATAGCTCTCTTAAAACATTAAATCATCATTTAAAAGCTGCATTTTGTGTTTACTTTGGTTATCTTTGCCTGATATTTACATTTGTTTGATGATCTTACACATTAAAATAAGAATTTGAGAAGGGGGAAAATACTTTTTCACGGCACTGTAGCTAATTTCCCTGTTCATGACAACTGCAGGGAATGCTCATCAGATCAAACTGTATTAAGGCCTATAGTAAAAAGATAATTAAGGGTGTGGCAACGTTGATTTGTCCACATTTATATACATTCAGTGGCACCACCCACCCAAACACTGTTACAGACAAAGCACAGCTCACCATGGCAACAGTATTCCCCAACGGAAGCAGCATTTTAGGGACACAAGGAGGACCTACACAGTATCAGGCAGGTTGTTACTGTTACTGTTGTGGCTAATTAATGTGTATACCTCAGATGGATCTTTTAGTTAGTATAGCTGCACTGAAGTAGAAAGAAAGAAAGATATACTAGTATATGCTAATGTGATGCACATCATCAAGCTGACATTACTGACACATTGTGATACTACGACACTAGCTTGTATGTAACCACCCCCCTGTACTAATCACTTATTAGCATTGTCTGAGCCCACTGTGCTACAGTATAGCAAAGCAACTAAGAGAAACCAGTTAGTGGAGATATTTCTACGGTGACAGAACTTGCTAATGTGTTGATTATAACAGCAAAAAGGAAAAAAGCAGAATAAGTCAGTATATGTGTCATAGTTTGTGTGTAGAACTTTGGATGCATGGATTATCTACAACCGACTAGTTATTGTTATGACTTTTACATTTGAAAGCACTTACCTGCATCTCTATTGTCAGCTGATTTAGAGTTTCTTCTACAGGCAGCTCCTCTGTGGAAAGAAATGTTATTTGCAGAGTTTAGTGCAAAGGTTCCTCACACTGTCTGTACCTTGTAAGAAGACAGGGTTACTGTACGTTTAACGACACGGCCATCAATTTGATTTTGAAAATCCTGTAATACTCATTAAGCCTGAACATAAGACTAAAGTTTTAACGTCCTCTATGAAAACTTAAAGCTGTTAAATGATCCTCTTGCTAACTAAACACTGAAGTTGTATAAGGGTGAATATGAATCAAGTGAAAGTAATTGCTAAAGAGCATAAAATCATCTTGTTAACCAGCAAAGTTAGTAATTCTGTTTGCTGTGATTGTATACTTATACTCATTTATTACATTTATTTAGCAGTTACTAGTTAAGGTGTCAGGCTAAGGTTATGATCCACAGCATATGACTGGCTTTAAAAAATGAAGCATTATATAATATATTAGATGTTGAATACGGCTCTACTTGAGTGTCTGTGTAGATAATAAGTGTTAAATGCTGACCCTCTGCTTGTAATGTTGTAATTTTATACTAATACTTCCTTTTTACTGTCCTAATGATGTCCTGTATTAATCTACTTGGCATAAAGAGCTGATTCTAAAACTGTTATTTCAGATCTCATTTGACTTATTAGACAATAAAGAAATGAAAACAAAGCTTTGCACATGCATCACCTGATTCTAGTGGAATCTGCTGGAGCTGTGGGATTTCCTTCATCAGTGCGGTGTAGTATGTGTGCAGGCCCCTGTGTGCCACCAACAGGAGGCGACAGAGCCGCCGGTGCCACGTATGAGCTCTCTGCAGGCAGTTTTCACTGGGCACATAAAAGCTTCCCTGCAGAGAAGGAGGCACAGAGGAAATGTCAGCTGCTATGTAGGTCAGTAGTCACCTCTCAGGTAAAATGGCCTGCCTTAATGATGGGCATGTACACATAGTTGAACTTTACAGCCTCCACTGCAGCAGTTGTGCGGGCTTGTCGTACTGACCTTGTGGTAAAAGGAGCTTATTTCTGCATCTGCAAAGTCACAATAATTACTTGGAGGATCAAATACAACGTTAGGGACAAATGGGCTCTAAACACAGCTTGCTGTGAGCTGTAAAAGCAGATCAATCCATTTATGTGGCACAGGGGGATGTACGCCATCCTCGTTATGACCTTTAAAGAGTTGCAAGTGTGGGAAGTTGACCCGGAATCCAAGGTGTCACTACTTGTCAAATAAAAAAATAAGATTTATGAAATAGTGTGACCAGAAGCTGAAGATCACATTTCAAGAGCTAAAATAACATCAACAGCTTACATCCAATCCCTTGCTTTGGAGAGAGCTATCTAAATATGAGTTGTAATATGGAGCTTGTTTCCAGCAGATGGCTCTCTAACAATAGAGTAAAAATATTAGCTGTGCTTCACCTGCTCAATTTACAGTATGTGAATGTAACACAAGCCTCTGTACAAACAGCTACAAATCACCAACACTGTGTTAATTGTGTCACTCATTTATCTTCTCCTAGACCTAATGACCCTCAAACCAAACAACTATAATTGCACACATCAACCATCACAATATGGAGCCAGGGGACAAGCTGCTGCCCTCGTCTTCCTGACCCAAAACAGCCATCCATGGCGTTCTTCCCATGGCTGGGATGTTTTGGCAGCGCCACTGGGGCTCGGCGCTCTGAAAGGCATGTTATGCCTGAGTATCTGAGGATGTACTGTAATTTGCCCCGAGCAAGTAAAGTCTCTGGCCCTATCATCATACCTGAACGCGCTCTGTAATTGCAGCAGAGCAGTATACCCAAACCAGGAAGGAACATCTGTATGTTTACTTTCATAATTCTCTTTAGCTTTATAGAGGCCTGCTGGGATCAGTCTTCGAGCGAAACGCAGAGAAAAATAGCTATTTTTTCTGTATGAACTACTCATTATCCTAAAACTATAGTTTCTCTCCACACTGACAATGCTTGGGATGTGCTCCAGCTTAAGTGACGTGAATTCCTGCTTTTGTTTGCTGCTGTAATGTTATCTTAGCGGTCACAGACAAAGACATTTTGCACACGTATAAAAGCGATTAAGTCTGACAAGATTTCCGAACTGTTATCTCAGATTTGTATTCTTATTCCCGCCAAGTGTCACTTCTAACAGCAGCATTTTCCTCTCAAAATACCCATTTATACCACTGACAATGTTTTTCCTTTCAGCTGATATCAATTTGGATTCTACAACATGTGATTTTTCTTTATTATTTTCAAAAAAAATAACAGCACGACAGAGGAAGTGGCACAGTGTTAAAGGGGAAAGTGCTGAAAACGAAGTGTCGCCGCAGGTGAAAAAGCTCTAAATAAATAAAGGTGAAGGAGGAGGTGGCGCTGTGTGCAGATTTCACCTGCAGCTATGTGGTACGTGGCGCTTGTGAGCAGGACTCATTACTGTGATCAAACGAAACCCCCCTGCTTGGCTAAACGCAGAGCTTATTAAAGTGCCCAGCCAGGGGTGGGAGTAAAAACCAGGAGGAGGAGCAGGGAGGGGGGGTATGGGGGGCCGGTGGAGCTCATTAGGATTTACAGTTCAGGCTGTGACGTCCGCAGGAACCTGGAAGATGCACGTTATAAAAGGGTAGAAAAAATGGAACCTGCAGCTTTACAACTATACGTACGGTGTGTTGCAATAATTAGCAGATCGTGCAAAACACACTGACCGCATATTTGGTGAAAAGTATGAAGTATAACGTATAGGGATGAAGCTAGTTTAGCTCAGCATAAACATTTGGACGCACTGGAAACAGCTAGCCAGACTCTACAAAGCAAAAAAGTTCTCCGGCGTCAGGGTTGCCAGCTCTCATGCTTTTAGCACAAGACACCCGCTCTGAGTCTCGGTCTGTTATAAAACTGTTATATAGGTTAAACAGGCTTCCTTTGCACACAACAAAGAGTCTGAACATCAGGTTCTTCTACATTTCAGCATCAATATTGGTCCAGAAACTTCACAGAGAGCACAAAATACATAGTTTGGGTGCCTTTAGATGATGGAGACGAACCCACTGACCTCTCCAAAATCACATAACAACTGATCACTAATGTTGACTTTTGCTTCATTCACTTTGTTTGACGATTTCACATCTTTTGCAAACTGAGATGTCCATAAAAATAAAACATTAACATGAACTAAAGATTAGTTTGTTGCTTCCATTTCTTGCTCTGAGTTTATTTAATACTTGCAGCATCAAAAGGCAGCAGGATCCAAAGAGAGAGAGAGTTGCACACATTTACAAATGTGGTACAACCCTAACCCTAACCCAACAGCACTTACAATTATAAAAATCCCTAACTTAACTTTTCTTCATGTCAGACAGGTGAGCTGTTACACAGACTTCTTGAGAGTCATCCCCTCCAAACTCTACCAGCACCATAAACAACTTAATTAACAGGTCATATGTTGTTTATTTAATCAATACAAAAATCTGAATATAAAAAAATGGCAATTTGTGTTTTTTATGCTGAGCTACATGCTTGAACTATTTCTTGAATGGGTGTGGTGTCTTCCGGGAATATTACAAGATAACCACAAAAACATTTGTCCAAAAGTATTTGTTGTTTATTTGTTTTTTCGCTCTTACTAAGTCCACTACATTTTTTTAAAGATTTATTTTTTTTGGCTTTTTCGCCTTTATTTGATAGTACAGTGGATAGAGTCAGAAATAGGAGAGAGTGGGGAAGGACATGCTGTAAATGCCCGAGGTCAGACTCGAACCCGGGACAGCCGCTACATCTCTGCATGTGGGTCACGCGACATAACCATTAGGCTATCGGGGCGCCAGTCCACTACATTTTTAAAGAGGTTTTCTAACTAAAACCACAGTCTATCAAGATTGGTAAAATCTGTATAATGTATAATATGTAGTAAGGAATGGACACAGATCATATGTGCAGAAAAGAATGGAGACAAATCTGTATCATGAAAAAATAACTTGACTCCTGCTACTAATGCTGGATTAAATACAGTATAACTGTGTGTTTAGGCAATTAAAGGGTGATAAAGGTATTTATTTCCAATAAAGTAAGCTATATATAATCATGATTAATAATAATGATAGAGCTAATTGGATTATTATTTCTGTCATCGTGTAGCAGTGTCTGTGAAGTGTACTTTAAATGAGCACAAAGGCCTGAGAGACTACACCATCATTTCCAGAGAGAGCTCCTATCAATTCCAGATGCTCAGCCTGCAGCCTACATGCCTGGGCAGGTGGGTTAATCAGATATTATGAAAAGCCACAGCACTGCACGGTGATTATCACTGTGTTGGCCTCTGGTCTTTAAGCCTCCAAGACTCCACCGAGGCCCGACAAAACGACCAATTCTAAAGGGACACACGGTCCAGAATCTGTAATCCAGATCAGAACGCTCTCCTCAGCTCAGAATCCTGTTGCTTCTGGATGACATGCTAAAACAAATCCCAGCTAAATCCGTCGGCCTCTGTCCCTAAACCACCATGCTTACGTCATCGCTTGGCATTTAGCTGCTTGCTTACAAAAAAGTGGAGAAGGAGCAGCAGAACGGGGACAACTGTTTTCAGCTTTGTGAGGCAAAATGGGCTTCGACTTCCGGCGACTCTCTATTTGAACGCAGCCGAACTGCTAAAGGTCAACATACCTCAGAGATGACAGGCTTGCAGTAGCCAGCTCCGAACACCAGGTTCTCTACAGACATGGCAGATGGGTCGCTCGTGCTCTCTGGCGAGCCCTTCCCCAGCCAGGAGCCCTTCCCTGTGCGTGCAAAGCTGGAGAGAGAACAGGGAGGACACAGGCAGGGACAAAGCATTAGATGGGAGACAGGAGCCGCTAACGTTCCAATCAATCGAGTGCTGCAGTAATCTATGTAATGCATGCCCGAATACTGAGGTTATGGTATCGACAGCTGAATTCATCAGGTAAGTGTTTGGAAAACTATCCGTTCAAGCAGCTAACAAAACACTATTAATTGCAACAGCCAAAACAAACAGGAAGCCGTGCCAGTAGCTCATTCTCAAATTCTTGTTTACTTAATGGTATGGATCGCAATTAAACCTTTCACTCTAAAAGTAGGATCTCCTCATTGCAGACAGTTGACCTTTCTCGTAACCCTCTCCTGACAGAGCATTTACACCCATAGCTTAAAAAACATTATTAAGCTCGGCATGGCTGTAAAGATTTCTTCAGAGTGATACTCATAAGTCAAATACAAGGACGTAATAAGCTCTAATTACTAGTTATTTAGAGCTTTCACTAGCATGTCCTGCTAACTACCTCAGTACCAAACCATGGATTACTTCCAGGCCAAAGATTACATCAATAATGCCCTCTGTGGTCATAAATTAAACCCCCAAAAACTCACCTCTGAGTCTGAAAGTTGCACACATTTAAAGTTTTTTTCCATGACAATAATTCCTTCCTGCTTTAACAGAGCTTATATGTAACTCTACACCATTGCTTCCTCTAGATCTAGATCTCTAAAGTCTCTACCTCTCCCCTTCTACTCTTTCCCCCCCTTAACGGCAGCTCGGGCACACCAGCTCACCCACGACTCTCCTCAAACACTGTAAAACTACCTGATTAGCGGCTGATGTAAGGCAACCAGTGAAGCATGTATGGAGACGGAAATGACGGACAGGTGGAAGTAGTCGAACATGACCGGGACGTGGTGGTGGAGGCCTCGTCGCGGGTGGAAGTGGAGGCTGAGGGTCCGACTGCTGATCAACGGGACGGTTACTATCTCTGCCAACCTGAAGGAGGGAAAGAAAAGACAGATTATTACACAAATAGTAAAGACGCAGCTCTTTAAGGAGAAACCAAAGAGCTGTTGTGCTTATTTCAGTTTGACAGTCAAACACGGCGTACAATGGGCAAAATAAAGTTAAGCAACAAATAAAACTAAATAAAACCAATATGAGTGGAGGAGGAAATACTCAGGTCCTTTACTGAAGCATCAACAGGATTCAGTGGAACAAGTTTGATTGACAGAGGCCCCACTGCACAAGCCAGAGTACCCAAAGGATCCACTGCCAACATCCTGGTGCCAGACCCCATAGGACACCCTGAGAGGTCCTCTTGTCCATGCCCAATGGTTCAGAGCATTTTTGACCACATAAGGGGGACCAACACAATATTATGCAGGTGGTCAGAATGTTATCTGTGTATCTCTTCTATTATGAATTGAGAAAATCAAACCGTACAATGTTAAAAC